>DVVJ01001511.1:0-11213 GCA_018234505.1 Junonia neildi neildi
TCGAAATTCAAATGTAATATTTTTTTATAATTAAGTGTAACAGTATTTATGGCCAGACTAAGTATTATCTATTAATTACATAATAATGACAAACAATTTCATATTACAATTTTTTTATCGTACGGGAGCTATTAATCATAACTACCGATGCAATAAAGTGTTTACGTATTTTATTTGTTGCGATATATTGCAATAGTTCCATTACATTATTTATATTACATTGTATTCAATTAACAAGAAGAATTTTATAAAGCCACCTGGTCCTCAAACAGACATACTGCCTCTTAGTAAAAAACATTACCAAGTACTTTGAACTACGTCGGTGGCAGTTTTTACGATCATGCGAATTTCGCAAAAAAGTTTTTCGCATAAAAGCGATGTGCTAATTGGCATGTTTTTAATTATCCTTGCGTGAATACTAACTAATTACTGTCTAAATGGAAAGATTCTGAAAACAATGTAGTTTTTAATTCATTCACATTACTTTTTATTATTTTCTATTAAACGGGCAACTTTTTGTAGAATATAAAATCTTAATAATTAAAAATGAATGCCTATTTTTCTTGGTTTCGACGTCACACGTGAACAGCTGGACCGATTAGTATAATTCTGTTATGGTTGTATTTATAAAGAGAAGGTTCTTTTCCATCCATTTTGACTTTTCTTCTGACAGGACATCTGTTAAGACAGCTACAATAATATATAACCCAGTAAACATAAATAAACTTGTTACCTATATTGAAATAGGCGCTGGCGATTGGGAAACCAGTCGCTGAGTTGAATCCATACAAATGCATAACATAATTACACGAGCATTACGCATTTTACTCGTGCAAGTGCAATGTTTACGTTTTTACATTTATTCCATCGCTTTCGTAACGTATAAATACGAGAAACTAATCATTTAGGACGTGTTTTTTCTGTTGACAGCAATGTTGCTTCAGATCTTGGTTGCTACAGAATTTAGACTCGGAAACACCGCATAATTAAAAACAGTATTGAATTCCCGTAATTACAACTCTATCATCGAGTAACTGACTAGGTAACCAATTAATTTAGCTATACGAATAATGTAGGTATTTTCAACACATAACGTAATAGCGTAACAAAAATATCAACTAGATTTTTAAAAGCTCAAAAAACCTATATAAAATAAACTCCTAACTATTTGCTATCGGCAAACATACGTTAATATTATTTACACATTCGGCTGTCTAGGACTCCGATCGATCGAGGGCGGTCGTCACGGAGACAGCTTTGCGTCCGTTGATCCTAAAATAGCTGCATTTAATATTTATTAGGTACCTACAGATATACTAGACAAATGCCCTATGTGTAGTATCGCAAAAACATTTCAACTAAAAACTTCAGTGTAACCGACATTGTAATCGTCGAGGAAGTGTCCCGTCGTGACTAATCGGGGCACAATATATTGTAATACGAGCTATAGAAATGATAACATTGACACGCTTAATAGGGTCGACAAACTTTTTAGTACAGACTCGCGGAAGATTTTCTTTGTGTGCGTTCTGCTTACGTATAGCTGTGTGGGGGCGAGGAACGCTCAAGGGCAACCGACGGTTAACGACCCCATCACGCACCTTAGGTTCTGCGTACCATAAAGCATGCCGGATGACTTATATTGGCCTATGACTTAATTGTTTTGCCGGGAATTTATAAATAAAATAAACGACAATTTAACCTATACCAAAATTCATAAATAATAAAACAAAACATTTTTACTATTAATATCGAGTAAAATGTTTTCTTGTTTTCTTATAACTTGACTTAAACAATAATTCCAATGTTTTATTAACGTGTCCATACATCTCAATCGAAATACATGTTTTGGTGTTCTTGCTATTGTTATATTTTCTTTAATTTTCTTTTTTTTTTTTCTTTTTAGGTGGTGGTTAAAAGGAGCGGGAGTGCATAGTATGGATGACAGTTTTAACAATGTGCTGGAAGGGACGCGTCAGTACTTTATGGGATTTCCAAAGCAGGCACAAGAAGGAAACGGCCAACAAATGTGGCCCGGGAATAATTCGACCGAAGAGGGAACTCCTGCCCTGTCAGGAGCTCCGACGCCATCCTCAAGACCACCCTCTGCTGCTGCCGCCCCGCCGCTAACACCGGCGCCAACGCCAGTCGCCGCTCCGCCTCGCCCGCCTTCTGAGCCAATCGAACCCGAAGCGCATATAATACATAAAGCTACAGTAATGCGTGAAGCAGCGGAAAAACGTCGCGAGCAGCCAGAAATTGAGGATGAAGAAGAAATGATGGGAGCGCTATCACCACCTTCACATATTATAAGAAAACCAACGCCCCATACGTTACCGTCGCCGGCCCCGGCTCCGGCTGTGCCTAGTCCATCTCCGGCACGTCCACCATCGGAGGCTCCTTTACTCCCACCGGTGGGGCAAGATCAGATTGATCCATCGACACACTATCGTGCTTCGTCAGTGCATCGTGTTCAAACACCGACCGCGAGGCAACCTGAACATTTTACATCAGGCCGTCCTCTGGATCACTATTCTGTGTCGCGTCCTCCAGAACCTTTTGCGCGATACCAGTACGAACCAAATTTAAGTGAAAGTGGCAGGAACTCTCATGGACCTCCAATTGCATCGCCTCAACCATCTATAATGCCCCGTCAAAGTCCACAAACATATGCGAGAATGTCAAGCACTATACCACAACATACAGTGAATCGGTATAACGAAGCATCAACTCCTAATAACTCTACACAGCGTTATTCAATACCGAACTCTCAAGCACCACCTCCGCATAATGATCGAGTCCCACCAATTCATCATCCACAACATTTGCCACCGACTAAAAGACTTACTACTATAGATAATCGTACCGGGCAAGTGTATTCATCAGTTCCACAACGTCGCGATTCTCCGTCTTTTTCACGTCAAACTACACCTTATGAAAGACATCCAGCCCTTCCGCAACGAAAATATGACCCACAACAAGCCTATTCTGGATATCGGCCCACGGCGACTATGCCCGTACCTATACCAAATCGAAGGTTGGAGGAGACTCATCATCAAGTTCCATACAAACATGGGACATTAGATGTTATGAATCAACATTATTCACCAAAAACTTTAGACAGAGTTCAAGCTCAACCACAATTACAAACTCATGAGGTGGCTCGTTTACCTACTCGTGCCGATTATTTAAGTAAAAACAGGGTTGCTGATTCAAGAAACAGCTACCATTATCCAACACCGTCCACATCTGCAGTTAGATATACGACGAGCACTACGATTCCTACTGCTCAAAATAATTCTACATCACATCCTCAGACACAGCTTCGAACTTCATATCGCACAGCTGTAGCTCCAAAGACTAATTACGATTATTCAAGTCCAAACCATGTTCAAATCTCACCGTCTCGCTCAACAGCTAAACCGGGATATCCTAGTCAGCAGGCAAAAATGACAGTATCTGTAACTTCAATAGTAAATCAAATGAATCAAACAAAACAAAAACGTGAATCGCCACTTGATTTATCTGTAAAAACAGTTAAAAATTCTGCAGATTCTTCCACGACTCAAGATGATTCCATTGATTCTGTTTCTATGAAAACTGATAATATTCCGATACAAACCCGGCCAACGTCTAGCAGTCGAAATGCTTTAGTAGCAGGCTACGTTGCTTCACACAAAGTAGACTTTGCGCCTGATTTTCAATACAGAGTACGGAATATTAATCAAGGCTACAGTACATTGCAAAATGTACATCATCCATTACGTTACAATGGAGCTTATACTTCTCCTCGGCCTGTGGCAGACTCTTATCCAGTTGAATCTCGTCATCATATACACGCAGAACGTAGTAAATATAATGGTCCTGTGAGTGTCACTGATAACGTCCCACGCATCGACCTAACCAGACAGAGCGGTGATGATCGTTACGCAGAAAGTAGAATCCGTGATGATCGCCAATTAATAATTGAAGATCGTAAACGCCCCTCAGGAGCAATTGTAAGTAACATTCCCGAAAAAATTGTACGATATGAGACTTGGACTTCAGACAGTCGGATAGATAATCATATCAATCAATCAGCACGAGAGCAACATGAGTTAATGAGTCAACCCGTGTATAGTTATACAAGTCATAAGCGATTTGAAGCTTATCAAAATGATCAGAAACGTCCTTCGGCAGCAAGTGCATATCGTGAGTATCATTCACATCAACGATACTCTAATAATTCTTACCCTGATATAGTAAATAAGGAAACAAGTGACCACCAGGCTCATTATCATGATCGTATACCATCCAATAATAGCCGTCACATTATACAAAAAATTCCGAGCCATAGAGATTTACATTCACATCGGCAAGATTCTCATACTAATATCCAACCTGCTGATAAGAAAGTTTTGAGTATATTACGAAATAGTTTAGAGACCAAACAAACGGGATACTTGGAACCAGCAAAACCAATAAGACAAATCCCTGATCTCATTGTTATAGATGATGTAGATGATTCTGTGATAGAAATAACTGATATATCAACGGATAATGAAGTGGATTCCAAGGTCAACAGTAACAACGTAAATACACCTAATCAGACTACACTTGGCTTTGGTCATCACATTAAAATGCCAAAAGCTGTAGACTCTATACAGAGAGATTCAGATTATCCAAAATTCGATAGTCCAGACTCGAAAAGAAAATCGCCAGAAAATGACGTTGCTTCAAGAATTCGTACAAAGGCTGAGTTGAAAGTAATGCCACCGTCACAAGATAATTCCACAAAAACGGATTCATTATCTACAGAAAATGACAAAAATAAACCACTTCCAAAATCCCAAAAACAACATCTTTTTAATCAAATACGCGAAGATAATCTTCGTTTAGAATCTGTAATCAAAAATGAAAAACCAATTGATATGAACATTCCGGAAGTAAAAATTGAGCCTTTAAATATTGAAGAAATAGAAAAGGATGCTGTGATACAAGTGAAATCTGAAATCATTTTAGATAAAATAGATTCATTAGAGGAGAATTCTAGTAAGGAAGAATTTGATTTAGATTGGGCTAACGCTTGTGACAATTTTATGGAACAGCTTAAAACTGGATGCCATAAGAAAAAAGCTATTAGAAAACGTAATAATACATTAGACTCGGAAAATCATCATAAAGCTGATGAACCGCCAAAGGATGACATTAGAGAATCTCAAACAGAAAAAGTAAATGAGGAGTTACCACCTATGATTGAAATAAAAAAAGAACCAGTGGATGAGGAAGAGCTGAAATCAGAAAGTGACGCGTGCTCATCAACTATCGTCATTCCTCAACCAGACACTTTGGCAAAGACAAAACAACCAGAAAAACCTGAAAAGAATCGAAATGATAAAAAGAATGAAAATGAAAAATCTAATAAAGTAAAAACTATTCCAAAAAATAAACATAAGCTTTCAAAGAATGATTCGTCGTCGGTTGATACAATATCAGTAAAGACTGAAGTTGTAAAAAATGTTATCAAGGAAGAATTAGAATCTACGGATGACGATGAACCTTTAATAAAAAGTAAATTACTTAAAGACAAACAACGAAATATAAAATATCAAATGTTAAAAGATTTGTCAGAAAAATCAGCCTATGTTAAACTGGAATGTTGTGACGAGCAAATGAATGCTAATATCAGAAGATCATTAGACTTATCTTCAAAAGAAGAAAAACAAAATAAAGGAAAGACAACGCGACAAATATCAAGATCTAAAGGAAAGTCTTTATCTACAGAGAACATGAAAAAAGAAAAAGTAAGTAATGATTCTAGTTCAGACAGCGACGATGATGTAAGTGTAGCAAGTAGACTTCGTGTGCGTAAAAATATAAAGACAGAAGATAATAAAAATACTACTACACCCCAAAAAAATATAAAATCCTCTCCAAGAAAAGTTGATAACGGTGGTACTGGTTCACCATTATTGCGTAAACCAGGATTTGGTGATGGCTCAGACTTCCGTCCTGGTTGGGAAGAAGAATTGTACAGGTATAAGAGATCTCTTCGAATGCCTACTAGTCTTATCGCTATTCCAAGAGGTCGTTCAGGAGGACCTTTTGTTAAAGGTAATGGTGCGCAATTTACAAGAGGCTCAACATCACTGCCTGATTTGGATCCTGTTCCACTTTCTCCAGCTCCATCGTCGGCACCTTCAGCTGCTACAGATGATCTATATAGAAGACCAGATAAACACAATCTTGATAGTGATCTCGAATCTAATTCAAGCTGTTCAGCTGTTAATAAACTTCATTATGATTCAGAAGCATCCACTTCTACTGTATTTTCAGCTGCAAAGGCAAAGAAAAAGAGCAGCTCTATTGTTGACGTCCTTATTCAAAAGTGTGGTAAAAGAGAAGAATCGAAAAAGAAATTTAAAGGTAAAGATAAAGATGACAAGACAGCTAAGATCATTCCAAAAAATTCAAACAATACAGAACTTTTACCTACGCCTAGTTTGGGTCTTGTTAAAAATGGAAATAAAGGAAGTTTAAGTGCAAAGAAAGAAAAATTAATGGAAGATATATTTTATTTAGGTGCTTTTAGAAAGGAGACTGTTACTATGTTTCGAACAGCTTTTATAAAAGATACAGATGGATTAATAGGTGCTACAGAAGAATTTGCTCCAGTTGTGCTTAAGTCAAGAACAAGAACCGAAAGTAGAGTGTTAAAACAACGGGCAACTATTAAAGAAGTTTTTGGCGATGACAGGCCGGCCTCTGCTCCTCCGACATCTTGTAGAGAGGATACTAATCAAGAAAATGAAGAAGAACTACCTATGACAATAAAAAAGGAACCTGAAAGTAAATCCAAATTTAAAACAAAAAAACTTGGTAAAGAAAAATTAAAACGAAGATCTAGTTCAATTAGAGATGGATTAAGAAGCACGAAGTCATTGAAAACGAATGATGCCAAAGGAAGATTAATGCGATTGAAGAAAAGGAATAGTTTGTTAAAATCTTTTGCACAGAAAAGGAGAAAGGAGATTTCCAGTAACAAGTTAAAAAAAGATGCCAGCCCCACACTAAATGATAAAGATAATAATAAAGAAGAAGGCAGTTCCCCAGGGACAACAGAAGGTAACACTAAACGCCGTTTAAAGAGACTGTTTGGAAGAAGAAAATTTAGTTCAGGTTTTGATTACATAAGAAAAAAGAAAAAAATAATACGACGAGAAAATAATGCACCTAAGGTTCGACGATCTGCACCTAAACCGAGCCCAGAGTCCGTACATGATATTCAAAAGGAAATAAAGGGTTGGTTTATCAACAAAAGTATCGGAGAAACCCATTTGCATCGTGCCGCAAGGCTTGGTTTTACCGTGAGTATAGTATCACATTACTACTTGATAATAATAATTAGGTATGACAAGAGTTTTGAAGTTAAAAGTTGTATTTTTTGTTGTAGGACTGCGTTGCGTATTGTCTCGAAAAAATGGAAGCGGATCCCTCTGCTAAAGACAATGCAGGCTTTACTCCTTTACACGTGGCATCTGCTAAGGGTCACGTGAGGATAGCTCGACTCCTTCTTCAATATGGAGCCAATGTGTCTGCGGCAGCGCAAGGTGGAATAAGGTACTTCTTAATTTTTGTATAAAGGATAAATTATGAGACTGTTTTATTTACTTGTTTTTTAATAATTTCAGGCCACTTCATGAAGCCTGCGAGAACTTCCACGTAGAAATTATAAGATTATTGCTAGCATATGGAGCAGATCCTCTTCTAGGGACATATGCTGGGCAGACGCCCGAGGAGCTAGCTGAAGGCACAGCGGCCAAGCTGCTACGATTACATATAGCCGATGTCCAGGGGCGTGCTATAGAACCTTGGAGATTTCCACCACCAGGAGAAATAATCGGTAAATAACTATCACTAAGATACTCGTATACTACTTTTTTTTCTTTGTTTTTACAATGTCTGGAAAAATATGTAAATACATCAATGTTATTTTAGATCGTGAAGAGAACGGATGCGATCCGTTGTCCTCCCCGCCGCCCGCGTCCCCGCCGCCGCCGCCGGACTCCATGATAGAGATACAGTGCACCGAGACTCCGCTGCCGCCCTTCTACAGCCTGCGGACCGCGTCGGGACAGCCGGCCGACGGCCTCTGGTGCTTGTTGCAAGACGTCACTAATATTTTACAGGTACATATGACCTTTTCAAATATAATATAAAAAATTATACAGACATTATATTAAATTTTAGAAATATTTATTTCATTATTTTTAAAGTGACCTTGAACTTGATCAGAAGTGACCTTAAGGAATCACAAACATGGGAAAATTTTATTAATGGCATCATTTAACTTATTTGTTCCAGATAAAATCAAAAGAGAGTTTACTGAAGCAAATTCACTGCGGGTCAGGATCGCCTAAGGAACTTCTTCGTGAGATACGCACTCAAGAATTCTTGGAGAGAGCGCAGTGCCACCAATTACTGTGCGCCGGGGAGAAAGTGAACGTCCGCGCCTCGAAGGTCTCCCTCATACGAGTCACCGACAAGCTGAGACAACTGCTGAAGATCGAGACCGTTCTTGTTAGCTGACATTAGTTACATATCCAGTAAAATCATATTATACTAACATACAATTGATGTCTATAAGTCTATCTGTAAATATGATTACGTTAAACATTATTGTAGATGATCCTATTTAATCCTTCGATGTCGCTATGATATATTTTGATAGAAACCATGAACTGAACTGTTTGAATGTTTTTATTGAACTAAAATTATATTAATCGAATAGAATTGTAAACGAAAGGGAGCAATTGGGACAAAAGAGTGATGAAACGCTATTTTTTCAGCTAGGAGTTGATCTGTATTGCGGTTACAAACGGATCTAAGATCTCATACTAAAATATTCAAAATACGTGTATTAAATTAAAATATCTTAATGTCAATCTTGTGTAGAATAATAAAGTGATCTTTATCTAGTTTGACTGATTTTTTGTAAAACAAAACAAGGATTTATCTCATTTAAGAACAAAATAATCTATTTGTTTTATGAGACTGTGTAATTTAAGGCAGCCATTAATTACATAATCATTTTATTTGAGTGACACGTGTTAGGTGAAGTGAGATGTGTCGTGTGCTCTATTGAAACACCTGTATATAGTGTAAATAATTTATCGCAAATGTAAATAGTATATGTCGCTTTAATTGTATTATATTCTCATGGGTGCTATTTAACGTCGGTGTATGGTGTTTAATGGATAAGTTAGCTAAATAGGATATTGCGGCAATGATAGTATAATAATAGGAAATAACAAGTTTTAGTTACCATAACATAATTTAAGATAAGTATAGCATAATCTTGAGTGTGCAATAGTATACGTTCGTTGTGAGCTCACCGTAGATAAATTTGTACGAAATTTGTATTTAGATGCTGAAAAAACATGCACCATCGCATGTATTTTAGATATATGTATAAACGCTTGTGTCGAGCAAATAAATGGGCATAAGTGATTGTCACCTAGAAGTTAAAAATTTGTTTGTAGCATTTCAATCTAGTTAAATGATAAAAAAGTATGAAATACAAGCATTAGCAATGATTTGGAAAGTTAACCGACGAATTTAATTGTGTGCTGGGAGAGGTAACGTCACGAAGTCATGGAAAAAGGTTTATCAGACCCCCACAACAATATTAAATATTTAAAATTACCAAGTAATTTTAAGAATGTCTGCAAAAGGAATATGTTGCTAATGAACCAATATTTAAAAACATTGTATCAATCCTTCTGAGATTATGCTAATGCTAAGTATAATATTAGATAATTTCTTTTTGATCTTTTATCCTAGTATCTAACAAAATATTTTTGTTCATTGTTATGTTTGCCAATATTTGTCTGCCTGACATATTTTTATTGTACAATTATTTCTTATCACTTATTTTTTAATAAAGTTGTTTTTATTTATACAGTCCAATAAAAATTAGGAAATTTTATTAAAATCGTAATTTTATCGCAAAAATTATTAACATTGTAAATACATAAAACAATTTCTAAACAATATATTATTTTTTAATTTATTTCGAATCAGTTGTCTGAATAATGCAGTAATTAAGTTTAATAGTTCTTGTATTATTCAGTCAGTATAAAGTAACGTTAAAATGAAATGTGTAAATGTTAGCAGTTTTATATTCCATTATTAATCCATGTTCCGCCCTATCTTATTTCTTTATGGAGATAAACGAAGAAGTACATGATTGATCTGTGATGAAATAATATTAGGTGAAAATCTTGCTTGCGGAAATGGTACGAGAAATTGAATAAAATATTGCAAGGGAAATTAACTGATGACTTTATATTAAGAAGTATACTTGAATGAAATTGAACTGTGTAATGTTAACTGTCTGTTATAAGCGGTACCTACAGTATAAGTATTATTATCAATATTGACACAATATTTCTTGTTGATAAAGTGGAAAATAAAGAAAGTGATCAATGCTAACGGTTTTAATTTTACTTTTTTCCCCCACCTAATTAGGATAAAATGCTGAAACTAGACAATTGTTTTGATCTTTATAAGCTTTTAAAACGATCTATTGATCATAAGTATAGTGTAAAGTGGGTGATAGACGTACGAGCAAGTACGCGTACTTATGGCTCGACGACCTTTTTCGTTAGTGTGTCACCGTAAGTACGCGTACTTTAAAACCGTCGCGCAAAATCGTCGGCGATCTAACCTGTTTGAAATCTTGCTCGTAGCTCGTCGTGGCTCGTACGTGTGGCAGCACTGCGAGCCGCGAGCCGCCATTTTTTTCGACAGTTCGTGGACGCGCAGTGTGTGTTTACAGATTTAAATTGCAAGTTTTGTTTATTTTCTTTATGGAAATCTTCCTTTTCATTATGTAACTCTCTTACTAAATTCACATGTGATAAATGCTCTCTTTTTCTCCATTTCTTTACCCACACTTTTCGATTTCGTCTATTTTTTAGGGTTCCGTAGTCAAAACGGAACCCTTAAAAATATTATAGGTGTAGGAAAACCATTTTTCCGAACGAGGAACAGTTCCCGAAATATTAAGCTTCAAAATGTCAAATTTTTTTAAAGTCAAGTGTTCCCCCCCCCCCTCTACCGACTAAACTACTGCTTCTAAAAATATGAAAAAAATCATGATAATAGTGCATATAATGAATTTAAAAGGAAAATTGTTACGGCTATCTAGGCTTTTATAGTTTTTGAGATAT
>DVVJ01001512.1:0-11208 GCA_018234505.1 Junonia neildi neildi
ACATGTGTCAGAATTTCTTCCGGCACATGCAGGTTTCCTCACGATGTTTTCCTTCACCGCCGAGCTCGAGATGAATATAAACACAAATTTAGCACTTGAAAATCCGGCGGTTCTAGCCAGGGATTGAACCCGTGACCTTTGGTTAAGATCCACGTGTTGGCACCACTAGGCCATTTCGGCTCATACCCACATTTTACATATAATTATTGAAATTAAGCAAGTAAAGTCATCATCTCCACGAAAGCTGTATCTGTGTGATCTATACTAAAGTTTGTGCCCTCCTTCAAGTTTCAAACTAACTCTCGACTAATTTTGGTTAAAATCGATTCAGCGGTTTCATCGTCGTCTAAACCGTTAGCGACAGACACAATCAAAATTGCTATAGACAAAGTTGCTATCGCTTAATTGTATAAGGGTCTTCTACTTAACATTTATTCCACCTTTTAGATAAGGGCTGGAATTTAGCAAATCGGATTTATTAGACTGGCGATTATGACAAGTAATATTAGATATCTAGACAGCATAATATAAATAGATATAGGTGCTTAATTATGATGTATTATTATTAGTAAAATTATATAAGTAAATAAGGAAAATAAAACATTATGTCAGGTTCGGACTTGCGTCCTTAGTAACATTAAGTTAAAGTAGTTCTAAGTTCTTGTTGATTAAAGGAATTTACGCATAGAGGAATAAAAATTGTAAACAATGGAAAATCAAAGGCATGGGTAACTGTGAGCCTATGGATGCATATTTTAAATAAAAAAAAAACGCCTTAAAAGTGGGGATCTTTATCCGACTAGTATGTATGTTTATTGTTTATAGGTCCGCGATTTTCTCAAAAATTACTGATCCGATTTGAACGCAGTTTTTGTTATTTAAACGTTCCTAACTTTACTCTTCAACTAATAAATTAATATGCAACAGGATCTGGTGAGATCTTCGAATTTATAGAATATCTAGAACTCCACACTTGAATCATATGTCTGTGTGTTGTTTTCACCACTATGAATCTATATCTACTTGTTATTATTTTTTATTAGATATGTACATAAATCTTATTAAAACTTAATTTAGTCAATTTCGCTTAGAGAAGAAAGAATTTATTTAATTGAAATAAATTAAGAAAATAAATGTCCATATTTTTAAAAACATCAGAAAGTAAGAGTTTATAGAGTTTAGTAGATACGTATAAAATATTTAAAACCCACAATCATTGTAGATATAGGTGAAGATGTCAAAAATCTTATAAAAATCGAGTTCAAATTGGGGAGATTGATTTCAAATTGATTCTTGATTTTAAATTTCTTTTAGGGAGATTTGAGACATGAAATGTATTTGAAAAATTGACATTGACAATAATGTCATTGTCATCCTAAATAAATATAACCTCAAAACGCCATGATATAATCCAAATAAATAATAAAATATGACTGGAAGACTTTTTATTAGTTGTATTATTCGTAATCTTCCGATTAAAACTACGTTGAAAAGTAATTCTTTGACAAATAGCAGGTTAGCTAGTGTTTTCAACTTCGAAGTACGTAATTTTTGCACCAAGAAAAAAGCGAAAACTTTAGAAAAGAAACATTGTAATATAGGTACTATAGGTCACGTAGATCATGGGAAAACTACACTAACAGCTGCCATAACGAAGGTATTGTCGAAAGATGGTTCATCAAAATATGTTTCGTACGATGAAATTGATAAGGCGCCGGAGGAAAAAGCTAGGGGTAAGTTAATTTCGTTATACTGACTATATTACTTTTATTAGTTAATCTCTTATTAAAAAAAAAAAACTAAAGTTAATGAGTTTTGAAGATTTAAAGAAACCGACTTTTATTATTTTTTTAAAGTCAACTCAGCTAAGACCGTACGACGATGACGACGATATATTTGAGTAGGAACTTTATAACCATTAAGAATTTTTTGTATACGGTCTTCTCCAAGTTGACTTTATAGTTTTATTTTATGTTACTTTTGTCTGTATGTCTGTTTTAATTTTTTTTTAATAAATATATTAAAAGGTTACTGAGAAAATAACATAATATTCAAGTGTAAATGACAATCAATTTTATTTCAAGAAAATTTAAATAGATTACTCTAAATATTTAAAAATGATTATTTCTTTTAGGTATCACAATTAACGCTGCCCACGTCGGCTACAGTACAAAGAACAGACATTATGCACACACAGATTGTCCGGGCCACGCAGATTATATTCGCAACATGATCTCTGGAGCGTCTCAAATGGATGCTGCAATATTAGTAGTGGCCGCTAATGATGGACCAATGCCTCAAACTAGAGAACATTTGTTATTGGCTAAACAAGTTGGAATAAAGTATATTATTGTGTATATAAATAAGGTTGATTTAGTTGGACAGGATGTGAGTAGCCATTTAATTACATTGTTACTTTAACTAGGTATTGTAATGAATAATTACTCCTTGCAACTTGTTTTTTTACTTTTTTTAACTAAAGCGATCATCAAGATACTGCTCTAAAATGATTTTTTTTTATTTAAAATAAAGTGAACATTAATTTATTTAAGAGTAGTTTTACTTCAAAAATAGTTACAAACTTATCAAATTCTAAATTCTTTTGAAGAAATTCTAATAAATATGATGATTAAAATATGTCTTTGTAATTTTCCAGATTATTGAACTAGTAGAAATAGAAATGAGAGAGATGTTGTCAGACTTTGGCTACAATGGGGCCGCCACACCATTGATACTTGGGTCTGCGTTGAAAGCTCTGAATGATGATGAATCTGATTTAGGTCTGTGTTTTAAATTTTCCTTTTTGTTTTATTAATGTGCATATGAGACTGCTGGTATTCAAATGAATGTAGCTGCTCCGAATAATGTCCTATTTATACAATTTTTATTATATTTTATATTTATATAATATTTAATTATAAAATTTTATATAATATTTAATTTAATACCCGTTATTCATTACTTTTTGATTACCCCTAATGTGTAGATACTTGTTACTTCTTCATTAAACTATGTATTTTACAAATAATTCTGAATAGATAACTAATGGCTACAAGATTTTATTGAATCTAGAAAATTTAATGTTACGTATATTTTACTAGGATCCTCGTAGCCATTAAGAATTCCTCATAATTCTTTGTTTACAGTATTACCCCATCAGACAGTCTTCGCCGAGTTAACTTTAAATTAATGAAGAATAATTTGAAATACTGAAAATAAATCTTGGCAATATAACATCAAATATCAAAAGATTATCCATTTTAATTTGTAAGAAAACAATATAACATAAAAATTAAATAATATCTATTGTATATTTTCAGGAGCACCATCAATACGAAAACTTCTAGATACCATGGACAATTACGTCCCTCCAATAATAAGAGATCTTGAATCACCATTTCTAATGCCCATAGACAATGCCTTCACAGTACCCGGTAGAGGCACAGTTGTCGTTGGAACTATTAAAAGGGGCATTATGAAGAAAAATGATGAAGCTGAACTAATGGGCTTTGGGTTCAATATTAAAACTACCCTGTCTGATATTCAGATTTTTAGATCTAGCGTTGTTGAGGTAAAATTTGGTTATCATTATAGAATATTGTTTTAGACCTTATCAATCTACTTTAAATTAATAATGAATGTTATTCCAAAAGTTAGGCCAACTAGACTAAATAAATGAATTTTACTTTGGACAAATTACTTTGTTCTGAAATAAGGTATTATATACTCATACTTTTATTTTGAATTAAATAGAAGTTCAAATTCGAAAATGTTTGTATTATTATTTAATTAATTTAATGTTTATTAACAAAACATTTTTAAAATAAATATTTAAATTTCATATATCATAGAAAATAAACATTTCATCAAAATATTTTTTTTTTTCAATATTAGATATAATTTCAGGCATTAGCAGGCGACAATGTCGGCGTTTTACTACGTGGTATGAAGATACGTTCAGTGGAAACCGGCATGTTGCTCTGTGCCGCTAGAAGTGTCACTCTGAGCAACCATTTCAAGGCGAAAGTTTACTTCCTGACTCGAAGCGAAGGCGGCAGGAAGAAGCCGATATTTTCGAAATATTCTCAGCAGATGTTTAGCGGTACATGGAATATTGCGTGTAGGATCGATTTAGGTATTTGTCCCAATTTTATCTAATAGAAAAGATCATAAAATTATTCTGCTATAAAAAATATTTAATGATTTGTGCAATTCCATAAAACGCCTGATTCAATTAAATATTACTTCTAATTTTATCTGACATTTGTTACTATAAGGGTACTAGAATTATTTAAACAAAAATAGGAACAATTTTTTGCAATAATTTTAAAACTTAAACAACATCATATGTTTACTTGTCATGTTTAATAGCCTGAATAATTGGGAAAATTACTCAATTGTAAAAAAATTAACACATCTAATTATTCTATTTATGGGTTAAACTAACCATTTTTTAATTCATACAAAAATATCGTTTACTTTTTAAAGATATTTCTTAACAAAAAATAAATAAATGAATTAACTTGTAACAATAATTTCGTCTTCCTACCTCTAAAAAAAAATAATGTACTTACAAACAAACCAATTTTCTGCTATTCTTCCAGAACCATCCATGGAAATGATGATGCCAGGGGACCACGGCGAAGTGTATCTAACCCTTCTCGAAGGAATGGTCATGGTTGAAGGCCAACCATTTACCATTAGAGAGAATAATGTGACTGTTGCTACTGGAATAGTCACAGAAACACTGCCTTCTGTAGATGTACCCAATGGGAAGTTGGGAAAAGTCGTGATGAAATATTAATTGTTAATGTTTGTAAATGTGTAGATAAATAAATTATTTAAGTAACTTTTGTTTTATTTGCAACAATTCTGTCTATAATATGAGAGAATGTAACCTTTGATACAGGTACAGAAACATTGCCTTCTGTAGATGTCCCCAATGGAAAGTTGGATAAAGTCGTGATGAAATATTAATTGTTAATGTATGTAAATGTGTAGATAAATAAATAATTTAAGTAACTTTTGTTTTATTTGAAGCATTACTAGTTATATTTGAGAGAATGATGTCACGGGTATAGTCATGGAAACATTGCCTTCCTTGATGTACACAATGGTAAATTGGGAAAGTCGTGATGAAATATTAATTGTTAATGTGTATAAATGTGTAGATAAATAAATTATTTAAGTAATATTTATTTTATTTGGACAACGGCTAACGAGTATAGACATTATCACATTCTATAGATGTACCAAAAAAATGGTGCTGTATGATTAATTGTAAAATAATGTAGACACTAAAATCATTACATGTTGGTTTCATTGTATTATTAGAAAATTTAATTAAGAACAAATAAAATTTTCATTGAAAGTTGTTGGTTAATTTTACATCAATCAAGATATCAAACATACGGTACATACAAAAAAATCTGAAAAGAAAAACAACACAGGCAAGAAATAAAACTGCAAACAATATTTTCTTCATTATATATTTTTTGTCAGAAGGTAATTAATATCGTGCCAAAAACATTAACAAATCATTAGTAAGAAAAAAAAAACATGTCTGCATCTAGCATGTACTACGTAATATTGAGATAAACCATACACCTACGGCCTGAAGAGGACAACATTTAACACTTATTTTCACAACATTATAACGATACAGTTGGCGTAGTACAACACTATTACTTTTTTTTATAATAAATCGTGAACTATAATTAACACCGATACGCCTAATGGATACTGTATTTCGCTACAAAACGAGGGTAGTTACGCGAATTGATCGGTAAGGTAGGGTTGCCGAATTACCGGTTTTTTTAAACCGTGTTTTGTCAATTTAAATATTTCGCAATTGATTTTTAATGTTTAATATCCACAAATAAACATTTTTTGTACATTTCATCACAATCAGCGTTAAAATATTTTACAATAAATTAATTTGGATATAACAGAAATTTTATCGGCAAGATCAAAGTACAACATTTTTAGAAACATAAATTAACAAATCATTAAAGTACTATTGTAGGAGTATAAATGTATTAACAAGAAAACAAGAATAAAATCTATCGAATAATATAAATAGACAACACTAAGTCGAGTCAGATTCCAAATTTTTAATAAAACTTGACACTTACAAATAATTATGAAAATAAAAGGAAACATAGATAAAGATTTTAAAGGGGAATTATAAAGAATGTGACCCGTTACAATCGAATAATTAACACATTGGCGACACTAGAAATAATTAACAAACAATTTTTATTTTTTTTTACTGGCAACATCGTGGATACTAAACTGGCAACCCTAACCAATTCGCCGGTAACTCCCCTCACGATATAATACTGCGTTCGCAGACCACCTCAAGATATGACCGCTAAAATCCAACATTTAATTAAACCTGCTCTAAATTCAGTCTGAACCATGCCGCTATCTAAAACATTAATCACAAAGATACTTGTATACATGAATCTAACACGGAGAGAAGACATGTCAAAATATTTATTAATAATTATCATATATTTTTTTTTTTTTATTCATTGATTCCATCTATGTAAAATGCTAAAGTACTGTCGGCAAGTGAAAGTGAGCTACACTTAATATTATTCCTTGGTCCATGCGACAGCTTACTTGGCATCTTATGAAATATTTCAGCTCCGTTAACATTCATTATTAATTTTTTCTTTTTTTTTTTTTTGAAAAAACTCTGTGCACGTATCTCTCGTGTCGACATTACACGCCTCGGCACTTATTAGGACGAGAATGTGAAATAAATAAGTGAAGAGAGGTAGGTAGTGTATTTTTTGTTTCGATAATGTATAGAAATAAAATGGGGGAAATATTTGGGAGGCGTGTAGTGTCAAATAGATACCGTTGCACACAAAAAACATCCTCGCGGCACCAACACCATGGAATTAAGTTTTAATAAGCTCATAAAATTCGTTATTCACCACAGACAGTATATTATTTTGTATTAATTCTTAAAAACACCTAAGTATTTCATTAACGGACAGATCCAAAGATTGATTTCATCTCACATGAGTAAGGACTAGCGAATTTAACATTCATCTACGTTTTACAAACACGTGTTCGTGCCTACAAAGCATCGTTAAACAACAAATAGTCATAACAAGAAACAAAAAAATATTTAAAAAAAAATAAACAGAATGTAGATTAAAAATACAATTATTAATCGGCGTTTAAACAGTGGCAGTGTATCTGCTTACGAGAAAATGCTGGAACATTTAAAGCAATTATTGTGTTTTTAAGTTTCGACTTACGTAAAGCTATCGGTAAAACTTTTATAAGATTATAGGATACATTTAAGAGCATTATTTTTAATTGGTGCTGACATTTACGAACCCAGGTATATCCTAGAGTGTAAAATGATAACAATATGATACCAAGAAGAACGTTACAATCGTCGCTTAACAATCTCCTCGGAACGATTACAAATTTTTCATTTTGTAGCAAAAGATACAAAAATATATCATCTTTGTTATAAGAAAAATCGTCAGTGAACGTATAGCGGACTAAATGAGATTACACACTTTAATATATAAGCAAAATTCGTACCTTCCCAAAACATTTTCCATTTCACATATAACCGACACTGCGTTACAAAACACTTAAAATATACAAATACATTTCACGGTGTCGGGAGTTTAGCACCACAATAATAAAAAACTTATTCGATATATGTATGCATAAAAATATTGAATGGCGCAACGTTAGTTTAGCAACAGAGAAAACGAACAGGTAAATGAAATAATCCCCGTGCTTCGTAACGCGAGTAATACTTGTGCACCCACGCGGCCGGTCGCCCAAAGCTGATCAGTCCATCGACTTTATATCTACGACACAACAAGTTCGCTTGCGAGTCCACGAGTGTTCCAAGTGCGAGTTCATTCGAGTACTTTACCGCTGCGTTAGCGTTTAGCAAGTAAATTAATATGAGAATTTATCAGTCAGACGCGCTTTTATTCTCTAGAATTCGATTATCATTGGTTGTTTATGGCGAGCTTTCAAATGCTTAATCATTTATTATCTTGAATTTATATGGGATTGAAAAAGTAATATTTCTTATATTACTATGTCCATCTCATATAAATTAACTTTGTCCCAATCGAGACGCGAGAAAAATTCGCACTTGGCACACACAGTCCAATGACTTTATATCTACGACACAACGACAAGTCCGCTCTCGAATCAACAGATGGTGCGACCGGCCGCCAACCGTACTTACGCAGCTACAATGTAATAAAAAACTTAATTCATCGACGCTTAACAACTATAAAAATATTTTAGAAATTCTCACTTACATTTAAGAGGAACTGGCAAAATAAATCCTGTATTTCCCATTACCGTCAACTCAATCGTTTACAAAAAACAAAACCGTATTTTGGTCCTCACGTATCAAAAATTCATGATGCCATTCCTATAAAATTGGACAGTACGCGAATCGGCGAGTAGCAAAAATATTAGTTACGTCTATGAACGCTAAACAACCGCTGAAAATATATCAAATCCACTAAATACCCATTAGAAAACTGCCTATTGTTACGGCGAAACCTCGTACAAGCAACGTTAAACTTAACAAACTAAATACATTAAGATTAAAAACCTTGGTGGTAGACCTACGTGCGGCGAGCGGGCTCGCAACTTATCACAATACCTTTAAAGCAGGACTAACCACCGTTATTGTCCACACTCATTCCTCTATAAATACTAACACTTGCAACTTATATAGAACTTCCATTAGCCTTATCGACCGACTCCTTAGTATCAAAAACAGTGATTTAAAACTTTTTATTAGAATAGAGTATTTGTGCACACGATGCAAGTATTGGCGCCCGACGTGGGGCCTCTAATTGTTCATAAGACATCGAACGGCTAAACTAACCACCCGAATCAAAGGACACCAAATATTATGCTATACGAGTTATAATATAAGAGGATTCTTCAACCATTTACGGTCATATTAAAACACGTAACTATAAGATTCGTATCGAAAGCTTTAGAGCCGTAACCTTCTATGCTAACTTCACCTAATGGCAAAGGCTCCTATCGATATCTCCCTATATACAACTAGCATCATTTAAAATAGAATAAAAAACCGACTACGTTACACGATCTTGCAGGAATATCTATCTAAACAGTGAGTTATGAATAGATTTGCTACATTTTTTTTCTTGTTCAATTATGTTTTTTTTTTCTATAAATATCCATTACGTAAATTATTATCAAATTCGATAAAGCTCTAAGATTGATCCACATTCACATAAATAAATTCTCAGACGTCTGAGAGGAAACGAAGCGATCTGTATTTATAAGGAACACTAATATTAAAATAAACTCATAGTACTATTCCATTTTAACGATTAACACCGAGATAAACGGCTTACGTCGAAGCCGAACTTTAAATAATAAAGAGAAATATATTCCAGTCTTGCTAAAGGTACTTCACCTAAGCGCATTCTTAAAAAACGTTCTAGCCTTGAAAAACTAGTAGTGCAATTTGTACATTCAGGACTTTAGGAGCAAAATAGCTGTTATAATAAGTAGACTTTGCTAGGATTATTTAACAGTAACCACGTAAATGTGTGGGGTCCTAAATATTGCAAAAACACCGTTTGCCAAAATTTTCTCCTTCTATATCCGATAAAATATTTAGGTTATAAAATATTATCCATTAAAATTAAATAAAATACAAAATATTCGCTACCAGATTACTCGAGCAATTTTACTATCTACCGAAGTCTAGCGTTTTATATATATTATATATTTTCTTAGGTAATTTGACATATAAATTACGGTCAAATAAAAGAACTCTGTGGCCGTTTCGAATTTTACAAATATACTTATCTGAAAAAACGTCTTACAAGATCTAACGTTTAGAATGTGAAAGATAAAATTTACCTAACGATAAGAGTTCTTTTATGCGACCGTTCGAAAAGAATGTGCTGTCTACATTTCGAAATGTTTAATCTTTTAATAATTAAAAGAATAAACTATCAACGCCAACAGATTCTAGATCGGATGACATCTAGAAAATTTGGCTCAATTACGTCCTAGATATAAAATATAGACAGCGCATTAAATAAAGCCCACAGACAAAATACATTTTGATATAGGACGAACTTTCGATAACATTAGGAAATATCTAGAACCACTGACTTAAATAACGTCTTAAGCGTTCAATATTATTGGTATTAAGTACTGAATGATTTTGGTTTTAGTGTTTTATCATACTGCACGATTAAGGTCTAAGGACAAATTCATTATAATTAGGATTATATCACACAATTCTTATAAAGATATGCTGTTATAAGCGTTGGTCACATAGAAATTCAGAAATTCATATGTTTTATAAATACGTTAGCGTTTAACGATTAGATTAAGATAAGTGAACTTAAATGTTAAGGACTATCTCATTCAAGAGATGGATGCGAGAAGCTTGGATGATTTTGAGTTTAGTGAGGCGAAGGTGTGAATTTTATGCCCTTATATTCCGTTGATAAATTATTGTTACTTGATTTTAGACACATTTTGGTTGCAAAATTGTACAAATTATTATTTTCTCAAGTAGAGACAAAATAAAAATATTGGTTTGGTTTTTTTGATGAAAAGGTACTATTGTTTTAAAGTGGCAAAAATGATTTCATTTTTAAGGCATCTTATATTGAATCTGTGGACAATGTTTTGACGTCAATTCGGTACTATGAAGCAGTGAATACATTGTTACAAAACCGAGTTGCAATTATCTATAATATTTGTTCAGTAGTAATATTTTAACAAAATTTTCATACATCTTATATTAAAAGTATTTGTTAAGACTTTTGATATAATATGTATAAAAATTGACAGATTTAATGGCTTTATTGGAAATAACAAAAAAAAAAAAAATTAAAATTGAGTCTTGCACTGGCCATTGAGTTTACCAAATTCACACCTTCGTCTCAACCAACTTTTGGAACGAAATGCGCCGAAAGCTTAAACTTTATATGGACGGAAGGAACGTTTTGAGCTAAAACAAATTCGGGCGAAATCGTTACGATTGGTGCGTCGCTATACCTTACATTAATTACACCGAAATAGTCACAGCCTTCAACTCGAGGAGTTGGTATACCGATATTTATTAGGCATTCTTACTCATCATATATCTAATAAATTATAATGACAAAACCTTTTCTTTGATATCATCCCTCTGTT
>DVVJ01001513.1:0-11208 GCA_018234505.1 Junonia neildi neildi
AAGCACTTTTGGGGGCCCCTGCAGCCCCGGGGCCCCGTATAATTGATACGGCTGATACGGCGCTAGCTACGCCCCTGATCTTGTACTATACAATTTAAATCGCTCTCCTGATACTTACCTAATCTTCACAGCGTTAATTAATTAATAAAAAACAGTAAAAAATATACAGCATAAGTCATCGAATTTTTAGCAAACAGACATTATACAACAAAACTTTAATAAAACTCTCCAATTCTGAATTTAAAATTAAATAATTAGGTAACTAATAATACCATTGACTGTGCGTCTGTACATGTATCGACAGACGCTACTGTATGGACCGTTACGAAACAATAGATCTGAAAGTTTTCCCAGGATAATATTGTTCCTGGGGATAACTTCATACGCATTAAATGTCTAAGAAAATAGTATGCATGTACATAAAGCATACTAGACATTACATTGACTATTGTCAACATGCAAAGAATACTCGCATAGAAAATTTACTTGCATAGAAAATTATATGATTTAAACACTAATTTGTTGCATCAAATACAGGTTTTATCTATTACAAGTAGCATACACATTTTGAGCACGGCTTGAAAATTTCCGATAAAGGTGCATTAAATTGAATTGGTATAAATTTCGCGTTAGCATAAGCTTTTACAGTGGGCGAGGCTGGCGAGATAAATTACGCCGAGGTAACAACTGCTAGTGATGCAGACGTTTAGAAACCTAAATGTAATAAACTTACATAGTGGCCGCATCGTGGTCGATTTTTGACCATTACTTGGATGACTTTAACCATAGATTAAAGACAGATAATATTTGACACAAAGCTTATACATAGTTACATACATATGAATGAATGTCGTAATGTGAGTAATTTATATTTTAATGCCATATAAACTTTAACTATGGCAAAATTGTTTCTACGTTCGCGGTATTTCCGTAAAAGTCCCAGAAAGTATGGATCAAATTAAACACGGAGAGGTCATTTGCCATCTTCTGAGCTCAAAAGCTGTAATCCGATTTTTTTGTAGTTTAAAAGTTACATCGATTTTAGTATTTTTTCAAAATCTTGCATAGAGTTCCACAAAAATATTAATTTTAAAAAACTGTGAAGCTTAATTTAAAGTTAATTTTTTTTAGAAATCTCGGCAAATAGCTTGTCTATCCTTGAGTTCTGCTATTTTTTTGGCTAGCGAACTTGTATCAATAAATACAATTACAAGTAGACCGAGTTTTCTGTTTTATATAAAAGGTTGACAATTTTCAAATGAGTGCTACGTAAAAAAGTCATACCAAAAAAAATGACCACGCATTACAAAAACTTTCATATTTAATACAGAATCTTGTGAGGTATTACTTACAAAAACCCTGAATGGACAGGAAGCCATTCATAAAAAAGATAGATAAAAAGTTAAGAAGTTATTTTTGTTCTGGAGTTAGAGTATCATTCATTATCGCATTTTATACAGTTATCAAATCTTATGCATTTTCGTATTGATAAAATTAGAGGACACATGAGGCAATCGCATCAAAGTGCGAATCGCTTGTAGAAAAGATTGGTAAGTGGACCTGATAGAGCCTTAGTCTATTTAAATATAAATAGTTAAATCTGCTGTTAAAGGTTAAAAAAAGTTCATATAGTCGCTATTATTTACGATTTGCAAATTTGATTTGCAAAACGAAAAAGTTTCGCAAAGAAACATACTTAATATTCCGTAACGGGTATTGTATTGAACCAAGTTAATAAAAGTTATTCATACGATACAGGCCCTAAAGAACATTTCGCTAAATCGCTGATCCAGTTAAAATACTTGTGTAAAACCTCCAAATCCTTTGAAAATTCCAACGTGAAAATTGGGGTCAAAGTTCGGTGCGCCAATAAATTGCGACCAATTGATTCACGAAATTCCGTGACATTAAGCGGAAAGTATACAATAATCCAGTAAATGATTATCAGAGGAGCGACGCGGGCGGCGCAAACACACAGTTTCCAGGTGCTCCAATCCAGGCGCTTTAAGGATTTAGTCGAGGATTTGCTTTCAATATTAGCCGTCGGCCGCCGAGGGCAAGCCCATTCCGTTCCGCTCCTACCTTTTTTATTATTTTGTCGCATCGTTTTGGCTCCAAATGGAATCATTCCGCCATCTACATTTTTATTTTTCAATTGCTCCCCGATTAGTGGGATTAGCCGGTATCGCTTTTCGATTCTTTGCTCCTTTTGGTGGGAGCTTTCGCGGACTAGCGCCCGACCACTCTAATGACTTTTCAGGGCTCGAGGCGCTCGGCCCTGCGCTGACGTCGAAGGCATCGGACGAATTATTTGTCCTCGTGCTATCAGAGAGGTAATTAAGAGTTTTATTATTTACACGATTATAATTGTTGTGCGTGTATTATTTGTTCTTCTCGTTTCTACTTACGTAAGCACATCTGTTTACTGGCCGACCGTAGTTCGTGCGCGTCACATCTTATCTTTATGACGGCAAACACTAATGTTGTTTTTTATTTTATCAAGGATTGCTTTAGTCACTGAGGTCTGGGGTCTACATGCGAGAGCGTACGCAAGTGATATCATATCATCCCTGTTATATTATGTTTACCCTCGAACAACACGTCGTGTAGGCAAGAATGCATGTTACGTATAGCCTTATTACTTAATACAGTTCATTTTTCAATTATATAATAAAAATAATGGTAATTATAAAATTGGCATACCTATTACAAGCAAAACTATTTAATTTTTTTACAATTATAGAGACATTTGTGTTTTTGGTGAAATGGCAAAGAGTTTAATCATACTAAAAATACGAATTAAGTCGATTAAAAGTTTCCATTACTTGCGTGCTTTAATAAGTAATATACCTAACAGTTAAGTGTTAATTCGACAAGTTGTGCCGAAGTCTCATCATCGGTACCTTTAAAACATTACTCTAACAACAAAACATCGCCCGATATAGGTACATGCTCTGTTGTCGTCCGGATCAAAAGAATTGCATGTTCTTTCTTCTCTTGATGTAAAAAATTGCGTATAGTAAGAAACGAGTATGATGTATTTTCTTGGGGTGATAATTGTCTAAGTAACTATGAATGATTACTTTTATATATTATACAAATGTATAGATTGGAAATAACAATCCACGCTTCAACAATAAAGTAATGGTAAAATTAAACTTTAAATTACATAAAAATTACATTATTACATTTGGTCCAAAAATGTATGAAGCATGATCTCCTTTATTTCGAGATTTGCTGAGGTATGAGAATCTAAGTAGTTACGTACTCAATTCTACTACAAGTTCATACATATATATTCTCACATTAAACTTTTTTTAACATTATAAGTACTTAATAGTCTGTATCGGCTTATTTCTTAATTTTTTTTGTAAATTTTGGGCCAAATACGTAATATGTACAAATGTACAATTATAGGGAGTGGTTCGAAAAAAGAAGTAAATTTCATTTATCTTCATATACGTCCATAACGATAGGTACGATAGAATTGGACTTTATTTCGATCTCGGTTATGAGATAAATTGTAAAGATAAAATTTTTGAAGTGATTCTACAAGGTAATGGATTACAATGCAATTTAAAAAGATATAGATCAGGATGATTTTTATATATTTTTAAATTTATAAAATCACATCGCCGTCTCTCAGCTTTGGCGAAACTGCGTCTTATCGTCATAACTTTTTATGTCAAAATAAAGCTTTGATGAGTCAATTTTTATTAAGTTAAACATTGAGCTATAAAGGTGCCAGATGAAGTAAATTAATATAAAAATCTATAGAAGTTCAAATGCACACAAATGTGTAGAGATTTAATATCTTATGCAACATATTAAAAATTTATAAAAATAATTTTAATTATGTAAATAAAAAAGCATTTCCAGTAAATCGGAAACGAATCACAAAGTGATACAGATATGAATAAGTAACAGTTTAAAACAATATCAACATAAGCTTCTTTTCATACTGAATTCAACTCTATTACTAGCAGGAGATTTCCATCGGGCAGTAATAAATATACTTGTCACTGGAAAAACATACAAACAAACAGGTACAAACGCATGTCAATAGTTAACCGAGTACCGACGAGGGCTAGGTTTGGGTGGAAAGGATCAAAACGGGATTAGAGGAACGACAACCAATCAAGGGTAACTGGACTGCTATACCTACACGAAATAAATGCGCCACATAAAACTTACGAAACTACACACGATTTTTAACTCTATGTTGCGAACATTACGGTTCAGAATTGAATAGTCGTGTAAGTTTATTGATGTTTTGTTTCGGAGGGAGGGTAGATTGAGGAGGGCGAGGGAACGAGTGCAGCCTCCGCAGACAATCTTACAAGTTAATTGTGTTCCGTGCCTGAAGCCGCCTGACTACAAAATAATATCGCACTCAGAGCGTCGCTTGATGTACTGTCTGCTGTAATATTTACATAGGAAACTTCTCCGTATGTACTCACGAGTATGACAATATCGCAATTTCATTTATACTTCTACCTATGCCTTTTTATAGAAACTATAACTCTAGAAATAATATTAGCAATACCAATCACATTAAAATTACCTAAGTAAAATTGGAAAGTTTTTCACTGTCATCAGTAAAATGTCGATGTAAGCTCAGTTCATTAATCTATTAATCTACAAAATTTTTAGCTGGGATGAAAGTAATGTACAAAATCAATTTTTTATTTTGAAAAGGATCGTTAAGAATAAAAGTTTCCATTCTAATTACCATCATTTATCTAATATTTATCAAAAATAAATATTCAAAAATATAGGTATCACATTACATGTGTTTATATTAACTTACAAATGTTTTATTAACACTTGAATCTTGAAGTGTCGTTGGATGAAGATTGTAAAGAGTCAAATTAAAGTAAGTAGGATTATTACAGTAGATCAAAACAATTTTCACAAGTTATAACAATAATAACCTTAATAACTATTTTAAATACTAAACATCATTTTAAAAGAAACAATAAAATAATTTGCCCCGCAGGTTAGACGCAGCCCTACAGAGACATACGACAAGTAAATAAATACGCCGTCGCTAGGATTTATAGCGTCTCTTACGCAGACATAAGGAATATTTTTATATAGAATTACGCAAAACCATATACATTTGCCTAAAACGTTTTGTTCTGCCGCTAATAACGCTTAAGTAAACAGCTACTATATACATTAAATCAACTTTTATTGAAAGTGCTTCCTTTAGGGACATTGAAATAAAATATCTATGCCACTTGAAAATAAAATACATACAGTCAGGCTAAAACTTTCACTTTCTTATCTTAAATACGTAACTACATCAGTTTAATAAAGTTAACGAAGCCGCTGGCAACAATTTGGCAAAAAGTTTGTTTGGGTAATATAAGTAGTGAGTTACAAGATTCATTCCTAATTGTAGATTCTCAAATTCAATAGCAAAGATAACTGGAAACATTTAAACCTCAAAATTTATAGAAATATTTCTTCTACTGTGTAGAGATCCACTAACAACGGTTTTTACGAAATTCCATTTCTAAAAAGTATGTATGCGTAAGGAAAACAGTTGGAAACTGCTAATATGATTAAAGTTAGTCCAGCAGATATATAATTTACCTAATATAAACAATAACACGCCAGAAATTTAAGTAGTTGCTTTATTTTTAAAGAGTAGAGCAGAGAGCTGAAGGTACCAGAACCACAAGTACCGAACAAACATTCAAGAGAAAGGCCGTGTTTACCTTAAAAGGTAATTCCATAACCTTTACA
Source organism: Junonia neildi neildi (assembly GCA_018234505.1). Lineage (NCBI taxonomy): Eukaryota > Metazoa > Arthropoda > Insecta > Lepidoptera > Nymphalidae > Junonia > Junonia neildi. The sequence continues at coordinate 5,755 of DVVJ01001513.1, forward strand.
TATTAGAACACGAAACTTGTTGTCTGATTAAAAATATATACTAAGAATTATATATTTATCAAGTTCCTAACGTTTTATATGTGATCAAAGAAAATTATAACGTATGACATCGGAGCCTTCAAGTGGGACCCGGGAACCGGGTGGGGGGAGGGGGAATGAAGATTTACGATCGTGGCATAACGAGGACTAGATGAGGCGTGAAGATGCCCAATTCTGTATTATATCTATGCCGAGCAGTGAGTACGCATATCTTTGAGGAAATTTTTTTTAGACGTGAATTTTATTAAGTGAACTAATAATCTCCTTTAATATTTTTCAATATTTTTAGGTAAGATAAAATGTTCTTGCGTTGTATGTTTGTTGTATAATTAAAAAGTTAACGAGATATATCGGCAAGTTTTAATTATAAAAGTACAATTGATGCACCTGTATGTATGATACCAGAAAAAAAATTAATAATTAAGTATTATTTATTTACCTATTTGCAACATCTGTTTCTTTCACAAGCCTAAAAAAATTCTGCACCTTTTACGTATTAAGTATAAACTGTGCAATTTTGTTTCGCAGTTCTTTATTTATTTATATTTGCATCGTCCAAAAATATAAACTACTCATGTGGTGATACATAAATGTTAAATTAGTACCATTTAACATTTAAGTATCACCACTGCATTATATGTAGGTACTCGTATTTAATGTTAGTAATAAATTCCTAACAATATCTAGGTATAGAATTCGCTTTTCGAAATTATCTAAATGTTTTGTGTATTTTACCGCTAATCACAGAAATGACATCATGTCAGTCGTCAAGTGTTCCGTACCAAATATTTTCGCTTAACCAACCTTATTATTTGTTACTTCCCACCATTATCATACTTCATGTTTTTATATACCTACATAAATACATACCAAAATTAAAAAAGCTTAGATTAAAAACAATTTTATGAGTAGGTAACCTTAATTTTGTCTATATGTTTTAAGTTTTATAAAAGGGCATTGTACAAATCCTGTAAACATTTCAGGATATTTTTCACGGGTCAAAAGATTGCTGATCAAATGTAAACATACAGATCGACAAACCATAAAGCTCGGATTTGATTGAACCTATCGTAAGTGCCATTTTCATTTCTTAACATTATACTAAAACTCATATTTACATAATACCTATAACTACATACATACATATACATATGTACAATCTGTATGTACTTCATGAGAGATCAAATTAAATAAAATCAACGCAAACTCTCTAAAATTTACGAAAACCTAATAACTTTAAATACAGATTATTTATTATTAAATAATTATTAGTTGAAATTTGTATATTCTTCTAGTAGATCGGTTTTAGTTAATTATAGAGTAACGCAAACAGCGGGCGATGGGGGCGAGACGGGGGGATAACTAATTTGAGGATTAAGCACATTTGCAAATGTAATTTGTATTCATTTAAACCACACGTACCTGCTGCTTTGTGTACACTGATTTTAAAACAACGTTCAATTTTTTACGAGGAAAAAATAAATGCTTTTGCCAGCTCGTATCTAAATATTTCTATATTGCTCATGTCAATAGAAATGAGACATAACACTTGGAATATTATTACTAGATGTTTAGTGAGTTTATTAAAAAGTAGTAAGGAATTTGATTAATGATTTCTTTCCTTTGTTCTAAATCAGTTTTGATTGGATACTGTCAGTACTTGTATTGATTTATTAATTGTAATTCCTCGCAGTTCTGCATTTTTTACCATTATTTATTTTTTATAGGAGTCGATTATGTTAACGGACTTAATGAATGGAAATATAAACGTCTTCAATTTATCCTATAAATTATATTTAAAATAGACTTCCCAAATCATTAATTTCTTATTCAAATCAACGCTAGCAATAAGTGTTCCGTCCAAAACCATTAGAAATAAACTTCAGCTCGAATACGAATAAAACATAATCAGTAACGCAGACGCCCCGTACCTACCGGCGCTATCGCAACAATTTTGAAACAATTACCTTGAGCCCGATATAGTAAGATTAAGAAAGTCCACGGTCGGAATTAGGATTTGGAGCGAATGAGGGCGAGGCGCTTCTTAACAGCCCGACTCCACAAATTGCGGACCTTAACGAGACCATAAAACTCGACGCGCTCTCCGAAGACGCCGCAGATTGTACTCAGACTTACTCCAGGATTAATGGTGTAGAAAACAGATTATCATTGGCTGGATTTCTATTACAGACCCCTGCCACCGGCGCGTGAAGAGACCTACGATACCAGCTCCGTTATTATTTTCCACATAACGGAGCGATGCTCCCAATTTAATTCTATCACGTTCTGTCGCGTTTGAACGACAGAACAATAAACTTGTTTGAGTGGTGTCAACGCGCGCTTGATTTTATTGGCGTACGCCCTTTTTTATCTCGTTTTTTAATCACATTTTTACTACAAAAAAAAGAAGCAAACTTTACAATTTTGCTCCAGCAATCGTATATTCTTTATACTAAACAATACTACCTATAATCTGTAAACATAACATTTATAGGTTATTGATATCGTTTAGTGAAATGAAAATCTGAAGAATGTAGGTACAAAGACTCATCTCGAAAACCTTAAAAGCATACTTAGGAAAGTATCGATACTAGAAGAACCATCACGAGGAGCATAATAAAAAGGAAAGTAATCATGCAAATTGGCAGCGGAGGAAAGTTGAATTAAAAAGCGGATTCGAGTACTCGGGGTGGGAGAGGGGACGGAGGGTAATGTGTCTTAATGACCGCAATGGATGAGTGCCTTAATCCTTCGAGGCAACCTTTAGCTGCCGCTCGTTAGTTTGCGAAATGTTTCGGAAAAGATTAAGTCCGTGTGTGTATATATTTTATATGATGTTGGATGCTGTTTACAGATATAAAATACATGCGATCAACGTGATTGTTCTAAGCAAGGGATTGAGCAACGGATTGTAGTAATCTTGCTACTGTTATTACGACGGCTGTCTTTAAATGGAGAAGGTTATTTTCTGCAATAACTGCGACAAATTTTATGTTGAAAAATTTAAAAATATATACGCTTATAATATTAATTTGAATCTTGTTTCGTCAGTAACTTATCAGCAGATACTACCTAAGGGAAGTTATACTCAATGAACTTAATAAACTTTATAAATACTGAGAGTATAAAAAATAAGATATCAAGATATTTTTATCAACGTCAAAACACTTCTTTAAATTAAATTTACAAATCATGCTGTTATCCTCATTTCGTCAATGAAAGTGACTGAAAACATCAATCTCTTTGCTGAAAATATTTATACAAAATTTTCATTCATCAATTACTTTAGCAATGGTTGGACTTAAATAACTGAATTTATATAAGACTATACACCTTGTATATATTTAGTAATGAAATGATAACGTGGTCGAAAAAACAATAAGAGCTAGTCGGTAATGGAATGGAATACATAGAGTGCCTACGCATTCGGCAGTAGTACGCGTGTACGGAGCAGCACGACATCATCAAATCAACATTTGCAGATTCGCGAAGATTTCGTTGGAGATTTAGAGGTGGAAGGAAAATAAAAAAGTTCGTAGAGGAATCCCGCTTGATCCCTGTTGCCTTTATGGTAATGCCGGGATGCGTGTATTCGACTATTCAATTTATATTTTTTTCCCTTTCGCCTTATTTCTTTCGCAACGAAATTATCTATCCTTCGAATTTCGTTTCGCACTGTATTGTATACGGATTCGATGTTTGCGAATAAGGTACGACTTCGCCTGAAAATATCACGGATAACCGCGGTGGATTGGCTTTGTTCCCGACTTCAAAGAAGTTTTCTTTTGAAAATATTTGTGTATAAATTCACCCGGTTGCTACAAGCCGACAGTTGGAACAAACTTCGCTGAATATTGCACTGGCTTCCTTTAGAATTTACTGATATTCATCCGCTGTTAGGATGCTCCTACACGAACAGAATTCGAATCAATTATTATATTGCGAGTGTTACGTAAAAATTACAATATGCTAATGCAAGATTCCCAAAATTGAAAGATATTTTAGGTCGTTAAATAAAATTAGTCTTTTAAGTAGTTGCCGATAAATCTTTATGAAAAACAAATTAGACGCTTAAAGCGCTTGACATTTTATACCAAAATGCCCCTGTACAAGTAGGCATGTTCAAATTTAACGTTGTTCTTCCTCATGAATAAATCATAAGAAGTAAGCGGGGCCCGACGCCTTTATAATTCTACATAATACATTAAAACGCTGTACAGATTGCCTTCTGCTTTAATAATATAAACTTAATGGGAATTACCATGTGGAACGACGAATGCTATATAATATTGTAAAATATACGCATAAGCGATAGGTATTGTGTAAGGAAATTTCTAAAAGTTTTGTGGATCGAAAGTTGGAAAAAAGGCTTAAATAAGGTCTTAAAACGATTTCTAATTTTGTAATGTGTAATTTTTTTTTCAAAGAAAAAATAGACAATTCCTTTTTTACATAACCTCATAACAATTTGTACTTGAATTGAAATATATCAGTTAAAGACATAACAGTGTAAAGATGATTTATTTAATCTTAGTGTGCATGTAGGTAGAGAGAGTAGATATTTGTAATCTTGAATATAATAACAATCTGTCTTTGCAGCTATTCCGGAAATACTGAACATTTAATTTTCATGTAGCTATTTATTTTTCAATTTCACTTTTCATGAATTAACTAACGTTTATAAAAGTTTAATAATTCGATTTTCTTATTCTTTCTGCCTTTCCTAAAGCCTTTGGAACATTTTTTTAAAGTATTAAAATACCAATTTATTTATATTTATAAATGTCGCCTCTCACATACTTTAACATTAATAAACCTTAAGTTGTTATTTAAGTTCGTTTCAAGAGAGTAATTTTTCAAAATTTCATGAACCTTTTATATATCGAGTCTTTCAGTTGCAACGATACAGTTGTTTACAGTGGGGGGTGGGGTGGGAGTGGAGGCAAGATGGCGGCGTTGCCTAGCAACGGTGCACTGCTTCCTTAATCGACCGCCTCGCCCTCCGGACGGCTTTTATGTAAGTATTGTATTGCACTTCTGAAAATGTTTGCGATGTTTTGTAAATGAAGGAAAATATAAGGGTGACACATGCTTTATTTAGTAAACTGAAGTTTTATACCGTTGAGCTTTTTTACTTAATATGATAGTTTTAATATATTTATAGGAAATATTTATATTCCGTAGTTTGTTATTGAATACACTTACTATGTTCACATAGTTCAGATTTCATCGACAATTTCATGAAGTGTATATGTCGCAGTCATCTTGTTGAAACCGCTATTCAATTGAATGACTAAACGACAACTCGTCAAGTTGCTTAACGTAACGTTCAACATCGTGACTAAACGTCATTTAGCGTAGTCATTGAATGGGATATAGCTGACTTTATTATAGCATATATTAAGTAGGAAGTTT
>DVVJ01001514.1:0-11208 GCA_018234505.1 Junonia neildi neildi
CGCACGTGCAAATTATGGAATGATCTTCCATTTGAGGTTTTCCCTGAACGCTATAATCTTGGGGCTTTCAAGCGTCGAGTGTACAAGCACCTATTTCCTAAAGGCCGGCAACGCAACCGCCGCATCCCTTATGTTGCAGATGTCCATGGGCGACAATGACCACTTGTCATCAGGTGGAATTGAAAAAAAAAATGGAATCAAGATACACATTGCAACTTTTTCAAAAAAATTGAGCACTATAAGAGTTTGATTTTTTATATGTATCTCAAAATTTCAACTCTGCAGTTAGGCCGTAGTTTCTCTCGCAGTCTCAAATAATCTCGGTGAGATAGCGCCTTTAAGACCATTAAAGAATTACTTACAAAGTCATTATGTCAGTAATAATAATAGCTCGCAGTTCCACTTAGCCTGTAATTATACATAAATCTTGTTTTTGTTGAGTTTATCTCGAGATTTTAATATAATGAAACTATAATTATGTTAAAAGGATATTTCTTGTTTGTTATGAAACGATTAGGTATTTATTAATAGATTTCTATAGTTTAAAGGTCAAGGTGTTTGTTAATAACAGTAATTAAGTTACACGAGACAATGTAATAATATTGTATTTGACATTTACGTGCGAGTGTAACTTGAAATAATTGAAAACTCAAATTATCTAAATAAATTGTTATATGTAATAACATAACTATGTATACTATACTATACCTATAATCTTCTAAATACGTTATAGTAATCTGAATGAAGACAAATTTCTTCGTTTCCTTTTACATTTTTAAATTTAAATTGAAATAAAAAATTTTCCTTCTTTCCTTTAATTATCTAAATGTACCTATCTTTTAAATTTGTAGTGTCAATAACGTCTTAAAAATATTGCAGAGTTACAGATTTTTTCTAAACACTTTACACAACAACCACCCATAGATCGTTCACCGGCACATAGCGTCGCGTCACGGTAACAAATTGCTATAGCGGGTGTTCAGATAAGTTAATACGTTTAATCCTCCATTCATTGCTGTGTGTACCTACTTACCTCGGTAACAAGGTTGTGATGGGTGGACTGATAAAGTCTTTTGAAGATGGAAAAATAAATTGCTAAAATCTACGTAAAAATATATAAAATACATAATATTTCTTGCATATAATCATGTCTACATTTTGCTATGTTTATATTATATTCAAGAAAAGCGCTAATTTTATTTTTGATCCTGCTGTAAAAGTCGTTGAGCAATTCAGTTTTTTTCAGTGGTCACATAAAAGTCGATTAAGCTTCGCCTTATATTTCCAACAAAAATAGCATTTATTTTCTAAGAATATTTAAGGATATTCCAATAAAAATCAAATTGATCTTAAATTCATTAGAATTCAAAAACTTCTTAGAAATAGCGACTAACATCTAAAAGTGGTTGGTACCTTTTAAAGATGGCGTGCTCGTTAAGAATACAAATGAAGTAAAGTGCAAATGTGAACTTTCTTCATGATTTCCCAAGTGTATTGTTAGTTACAAAGGGGTTGCATTTTACAATACGCCCGGGAATACCTATTTAATTAACTAACTTGAAAATTTACACCTGTTCCATTGATAACCTCGAAAGATCGAGATATTCTTATTATATAAATTCTTATCATTTTATTTCTTAATTCTTAATAAAGTAGAGTACTTTGGTTTTGGAGTTTTCTTGTCTGACTTAAACGAAGTGAAAAATTCACGAAATTTTGGTTTCATGTTAATATTTCCCCGCGTTTGATATTACACGAAATAATAAATAAACACTTCGAAGTTAAATATTAAAACTAACTACTTGTAAGCATTATATTCTCTTACAGAAATCTACGTAATATTTCTATCTACTTTATAGTACTGTGTTTTGTTTTATCATAAAAAAAAACATTATGAAAACTACAAGAGCAGATGAAAATTTTAAGATGTCTAGACGCTAGAGAAAACTTCAATAAACTTTATTGTTCAACATTCACACAGCATGGTTTATCGGTTTACTGCACTCTGAAAAATTAAAAAAAAAAAAACTACAAACTTATTTTTGTTTCACTTAAAACTGTAAAGAAGTATCTATCCTAAACAGTATAATATTTATTTAGAGAAGGCCATGCGAAAAATATTTTACTGTATAAAAACATAATTATCAGCTTAACAAAACTAACTAAAAAACGACACCAAACAATTGTTTTACTCCTAAAGGTAGGTAATAAAATACTTTTGAAAATTCATTCTCTTATGAGATACAATAGTGGGAAAATCTGAGTGGAAATCCCAGCTGGCGCTCGGCTACCTCCATTTTGTGCTTTACGTCCAAGCTTTCAAAGCGATTACAACATGAAATAGCACTTTTCCGTAATATAGGTACTTTAAATCTTAGGTTTACGGTTTACATAAAAATAATAACGTATCAAAATGTTTTAAGAAGACTGTACGGATATTTAGAATTGAATAACAAACTGTAATTCTTTAAAGTAGACAGGTTTCAGTGTTTTGAAAAAATCTACAGATGCGATCTATGTAGGTACAATCCTATCAGCAATCTGTTTAATTATAGCAATGCGTAAATTTAATTATCATTTGTAGATTTTATATCACACTATCTACAAAAAGAAATACATTAGAAGCTCTACTGTAATCTAAACATATTTTTATTTTTTTAAATTTTTATTTCACTTTATTTCTAAATTTTTATTATATTGTAATTCTAATTGTATTGTATTAAATACTCTAGTGGATTTTTTGTAAACTGGGTTTTTTGTCTTAAATAAACGATTTATTATTATTATTAAAACAAAAATATAAATAATCTCAAAAATCTTCAAAACTCTATAAATACACCAATTCATATTTTTTTGCAAGAAATCACAAGTAGAGCAATTCAAACGCACATTTGACATAAGCAAAATGTAACAAACAAAATTTTACGCATCGATGCACACACAGAATAACGGAAGCACACATATAATCTTCAATACAAACGTTTTATCGTGCTTACAATAAGAAACATAAAATAATAACATTTGTTAACGATTTTCTTATTAAATATGTTATCTTTGTTCCAGAATGACTCTGACGATGAACAATGCGCCTTGAGTGATAAATGGCAATACGAAAGGAAATCCAGACGATGGTCCAGGGTAGTAGAAATCACTCCACAGGCACAGAGAAGGCTGCAGGTCAGTAATACATTTAATAGGTATAGAATAATTATTGTATGCATAAATACTACAATAACAGTCAAACACATTTTTCTATAAAAAGCAGCGGTAAGTCACCTGATGTTAGTGATCACCGCTGAATATGGCATAACAGTTGTACCTTAAGAAACCAAAATATGGTCTATGGTTAAAAGCACGATGTCTACATTAAAAACTGAAACTATTAATTAAGCTTTGACATATTCTTCAAAAATTAATGTTACGTAATAGTATCGATTTTGACCGATAGGAATTATTAACTATCAACCTACCAAACCACCTTCCAAAGCATAAACATCAATATTTAAATCATGATTCTAATCTTAATCCCCAGGTGATAGCAGCTCGTGCACTAGCAGAGCGGGAAGCGAGAGAGGCAAGAGGAGAGGTAGAAGATGACGAAGATGAGACCCTGCCTACGATAAGAGTTGGTCTGGTGGACGCTGATGGTCACTACACAGACGTTGAGCCTGATCTGTAAGTACTTCATACTGAATAAATTGTGTAGAAAAAGATTGTTTACACAACTGCTAATATTATTTAGAAGTCTTATATAATAATTATAATGATAAGACGTTTGTGAAAGTTTAGTTATCAAAGTGTGAAATGAATACGTCTCTTTTAAAATTAATGACGATAACCCAGCACATTTATCTATAATTAAAACTGTCAATATTGAAAAAGAAATATCAAATTTAATAACCGCAAACCTCTCATTCGAATGAACAAAGAAATCGAATATCATCCGAATCATTTATCAAGGAAGGCCCACGCACCATATCAATCAATAAACTAAAATAGATATTAATAAAACATTTTTACAATGCCCCAATCATTGGTACCATCATGTTAATAAGCAAGTAACTGTAATGCTCCGCAGTCAGATAAATTGGCCCTTGATTACGTAACTCTGATTGAAACGTAAGATACAATGGCTCGTCTTTCTTTTAAGACACCATCTTTAGACGACCCTTCACACGTTTCCAAATCCCTTTAATGACCATTGTAACTAGACACGATTGTGAAGTGTGATTGTATCAAATCTATTTGTTTTCGGGAACTGATTCTGAATTCCAAATGCTTCTTGTACATGAAATTAGAATTAATTTAGATTAAATCTAAATTTTCTTAGCATAGTGAAAGTTTGGTATCAAAATTTATAGTATATACTTAAATACAGTAAAATTAGTAATTGTAAACCATAACGCAGTAGAAACTTTAATTTGCTACGATAATAAAGCCATTGGTAATGTCAGTTTAATGATTCTGGGTCTGTTTATTTATGTATGCGCAAATTAAAATATCTAAAAATAAACAACATACATCATTAGTATTCGAGAAGATTGTACTCATTAAGTTAAATAAGTTGTTTACAAAAATTGATCATAAAAACATTACTACCGTTAAATATTTCGATAAATAAACCAAACTATCAATAGAGCCATACAGTTTCATAACTATGTAACCGAGCAATCACCTTAGTTTCTCGGCTCTGCCGAAATTGGTCGGTCATTGTCAATTACTATCTTGAAACAGTCTGTAATGGCTGTCAGTCTTTACCGCCGCTACCAGCGTGATATTAGTGTTATAATTGTAGAATGGACGCCTGTCAAAATTAATGGACTCGTTAGTTTGCCAGTTTTCTTTTGAATAGCTTCTTAATAGCGGTCAAGTGCCCGAACGAAAGTATGGCGTACCATATTGATGTGTCAAATCATTTTTATTAATTTGTAATTGATAGCTTAATTGTTATCGAGTGTATGAAAAATATCAGTAGTTGCACTATTGACCTTATATGAATGTGAAATGTTAACAGTTGAATCTGTTAACTAGACAGGTATTTTTTTGAAGTCATTCCTTAAAACCATGCCTTAGGCTTGATCACGTGTTCAGAAAGCTCATTGTTTAGTTACTTCTCTTCTACTGTTAGTCTCGTTCTCTTCTAAATTGAGATTATCCTTCTTATCTTGAATAAGAACAAGTAATTTAGCAACTAAAATAATACTACATACAATCATTATTATCAATAATACAATTTGTTTTTACAAGTCAACAATTGATTTCAATAGACCAGCAATTTGCAACCGTTTATTTGCAAAATCATACCACACTATCATTAGAATAAAATTATGGGTTCCATTTCTGTATACATAAACAATCGTTTATATAACATACTTGTAACAATAAATGTTTGTTGCTACCATATCTTGTCACATCAGATAAATCATTGCAGTAGTCACGGACAATAGCCCTCGTGATGTCCGTCAATCGGACACAATGACTATAATTAAGCCTTCTGGCTATTTGTTCTACTTACAATTTCGGCTCTTAGCCCTTCACCTATCACGTTTCCATTTTGGGTTGCTAAACCGTAGGAATAATGATAGGTTGTGCGTTTGTGTTCGGTAACACTGTTAGCGGGTTTTTTTTCTACTACTTGTATTTGACTCTCTGAAAATTTAGCCTCTTCTATTACTGATACTTGCAAATGTGAACAATTTAAATTAAGGAATTACTTATCAATGACAGGACTGAAGCTAATATTTTCGTTTAGTATAATTAGTAAAGGGGATAAAATCTAAAATAAATTTAAATAGCTTTTTTATTTTGATTAGCACTACTTCATGTAGTATTTTATATATACATATTTATAACATATAATTATGCTATCATATAAGAATGAAAGAGAGTTTTAAAACGATTCTTAAAATGCTAATATATATGCTCTATAAAAGAAAAACCCGCTTATACAAGGGCTACAGCTTTACCTATTGCGTCAAGCCCAAGCCCAAATAAAGGGCATCAAGTTTTTTAGAGCGGAACGCACTAATGCAAGATTAATAGTTTAAAAGTAAAATCGACGTGAAGCGCTCTATAAACAAGTTTTCAACGGAAAACTTTTTTACGAGCTCATCGCAATAAAAAACCAGAATTCACTTTATCTACGTATGTACTTAAGCACCTGTTTGAATATTTTTTTGTCTTGCTTCACTTATAGATAAGGATTTTTGTAAGAATTTCTACGATATAAAAAATGAATAATACTATCAAAACCAAAACCAATTTTCAATATAGCTATATGTATACTCGTTTTATAATACACAATTTGCAAACAGAAATTTGCTTCGTCCCATTACGATATCAACCTTTCATAAAATATCCTGAATATCAAATAGCAAGACGGAATGACGTCAAAAATGAATGTAGTCTACGTCATAAGCTAACGAAATTATGCTGAACTTCGTCTCGGTAAATTACTTTCCAAGAACGCTAATAGAATAATTGTAAACAAGTTATGTGTTAAACTCCAAACTTGCCTTAACGACGCTTAACCCCCAAGGAGTTTCGCATAACTTGGAAAGATGTGGAAGTCCTCTAATTATCCTGTAGTTTGTGACAATATTGTCTTTGCTGAAACCCGCGAGCAATTTCAAAGTTTCCTTGTGATGTTTTTAGGAATCTGATTTATGTTTGAAGCTTTAAATAGAATGCATTCTCAAAACCTTTTAGGATTGGTTAAGTTTCTTCTTTTTAGAATTTCAATCACGAGAAAGAATTTATTTCTTTGTGTTATTTTTAGTACAGATAACATGGAAATCTGATTGTTGTATCCAAATAAAAAACTTCTTACGGAAACCTATTTACTGTTAAAAGTATTTAAATACTGTCCACCGTTAAATTAATTACTACTTTATTCTTATCTAAAAAAAACCTTACATAATAATCGTTTATCAATTCACATCAATGTATGGAACTGCCTCTTCATGTTCAAAATTAATCTTATCTCCGTAACTAATAGCCGTTTCATCAAATCATTTAATCATTTACTTCGGCATGCAAATGAACCTAATTGGCTCTTTAATATCCATGATCAGTTGATTTACAAACCCGATGATATATTGAACCCGTTGAGGACCGAGGTATAAATTATTTTAACGGTCCCGTCACTCAGTTAAAACAATTTCGAACTTTGAATGTCAAGTAGGGAATAAGAGGGCTAATGAAGTGAACCGATCAAAACTCGAAAGTATTTCGTTTTCTAAATGAAGTTTTGTAATATTCTAATGAGTCCATTTCAATGTCATTTAGAATCAAATATTTAAATCACGATGTTGGTCGTAATGTAGTCCATTAATTAGTGACATTTAATTAAAGTGAAATCTTTTTGTGTAGGTTAACCGTGTCAGGACAACAGACTCACATCCAGTTACCAAGTGACAAGGAGGATGAAGAAGAAACGGGTACCAGGTTCAGGCGAACTGGATCAGAGAGGTTACGTGATGGAGCTAAAGCTCTATTACGGAGGGTCGAGTCGTTGAAAACGAGGAGAAGAAAACGACAAAACAGAACTGAAGTCATTGTTTCATCACCGCACTTTTTGGATGTCCAACAAGATAAATATGCAGATTTGAATTACATAGATATGACTCCAACATCACCTACAGCGTTTCCTTTCCCAGATTTCCACAGTTCTCCCATTCATGCTCCTGCTATTCGTACACAACCTCCGTCCCCCATGACAATTATGCCACCCTCCCCTATAGCTCCTCTTGAGCAGTCCTTTGTACTGCATCCTCCTTTTGGTGATGACAGTTCTAGTTACGCATCAGATAATAGTATGAGCTCAAGCAATAAAAGTTCTAAGTCAAAACTAGGGAGGGCGAAAAGAATCTTCCATAGAGGTCTGAAGAGTGACGATTCGAGTGCGTTAAGTGATTCAGAGTGCCAACCGGCGAGTTGGAGGCATAATTATTATAAGGAGCATAATACTCATCATAATACTGAGGTTCTTGTCTTACATATATCTTATCTATTTTTTTATAATATATGAAAAACTTGTACTAAGCGGATTTTAATTTGTAGGTATACGTAGAACCACCATCACCAGTAGAACTTAAGCCTGATCCAGAAATACTCCGGGAAGTACAAAAATCTCCAGCGCACACTCCTCATAGGCGACAGGCCATCAGAACAAGCTCATTGAACTTGGGAAAAGATGGACAAAAGTAAGTCAAATAGAAAATACCCAAAATAGATAATAATATTCTACATCATTGTTATAAAAATACATTTGAGTACATTTCTACAAAAGTCTTTATTGGCATCGTAATTTATTGTTATATTTAATTTACGAACTTACAATACTTTATTAACAATTAACAATTTAATTATTTATGAGATAAGTGTATTGAATAACGTCTATGTGTATAATCTTTATTAATAATCTACTAATATAAATAGTATTTTGCAGACAAAACAAATATATTGATACTTATTATTAGCTAAGAGCCTTACTTACTTTTATTTCGGCAAATAGATACTTAGTTAATTTGTCAACCACAAATACTATAACACTATTAGTGAAACATTATTTCTTCTCATCTATAGTATCCATAGGTGTAGTGCGAAAGTCTTAATCACCAGAAGAATCATTAAGCTTATAATCAACGAAACACAAAACATATTTACAAAGGTTTACAACCTAATAAATCATATAGAATCTAGTAGCACGTCCGCAAACAAAGATTACAACGCCATTTTGAAAGCGATTACCGCACACTAATTACCTCTGACCAGAACATTACTAAACGAGTGTTTGTCTGTAATAACTAATACGACGAGACTAATAAGTTATTCGTATGCTAATGTACAGAGACTCGTGTATTGTATAGTTTTCTTTTGCAATGAATCACAAGAGTCAGTGAACTTGACGTGCTATACATAGCTTCTATAGATGAAGATTAATATTTTACGCGTTAGACTACTATTGAGATTAAATTAAATGAAACGTAACGCTTTGAATTGACTAGAGTAGCAACGAATAAATCAATAACCACTGGAGATAAAGACGATGTTTTATCTAACCCAAAGCATATGTCATTTTTTATCTATGGAAAAAGATAGCACGTAAGCTTCTAACTTAGTATAAGTTAAAAAAAATATTTGCTTTTTTATTCAATACAACTAATTATAATTATACGTTTATTTTTTCCAGATTTCGAGACAGAAGCCTAAAAAGAGATAAATCGGCATCAAGAAGTTCAGAACTCGACAGTAGTCCAAACTCTGCTGGATCTAGGTCGCATGATGGTGATCAAGATGACGATGATGACAGTCTTGATATCAAAACTAAAAAGTAAGTTATTTTAACAATTTTCTTCTTTGCTTTACAAGAATCCGGTTCACTACCTAATTTAATCTTAATTAATTATAATATTTATACACTCCTATTTATTTATACCATTGTAGATAAAACTGTTTAAAATAGTAACTTACTCTTGTTCTAACAATTTGTACCACTTTAACCATTGTACTAACTCGTCTCTTATCACTTTAGTTCGAATACAATTAAATACAAAACGCGATATAAATGTTTATTCAAATTCATTGTATAATGATACTAAAATTAGAGTCGTTTTATTTATTAGAATAAGAAGAATGTATAGTTTGTTGTAATCACAATGTTATTGTTTTAGGAACAACATTCAAAGATGGTACTCATTTAGGACGAATGCTCTCAATGGTGGACCCAAAGCAAATAACACGCTACAACCCTCGCCAAATCAGAAAAACCCGGAAACTTATCGTAAGTAAATTTTAATATTTTTTAATTTTATATCAGCGGAATCAAAACTAAAATACTTTATTTATTTTGTTTCAGTCTCTCGCCCAATGTCTTCCCTATCTTGTGGCCAGTTACATATCTTAAGAAAATTAGCGTTGCTAAGGCTTACTGCGTGTATGGAAAGGTACTGCCCTTCACACAAGTCGGGCTGGAATTGGGAACTACCCAAACTTATTAGAAAGATTAAGACACCAGATTACAAGGGTATGTTGACATTCTACTTGAAATTAAACGTGTACTTAGTATTTAATATTATATTTTACTACAGAATCGATAAATTCCATTTGCCTTATCATATTATAGATTTTGTATACAATGAAAACATACGCACTTAAACCCAAAAATAAATTCGATTCCACTTCTTTTTCAGATAAAACAGTTTTTGGTGTTCCTCTAACGGTATCTCTACAAAGGACGGGTCATTCTTTACCAAAACCAATACAGTGTGCTCTAAACTGGCTTAAAAATAATGCATTGGATCAGGTAAAGCCTTCAAAACATCTATCTCCTTATAATCCTAAATTCTTGCAAAAGGAAAATTTGAGAAATATCATTTACTTTAACTTTTTACAGATGGGAATATTTCGGAAAGCGGGTGTGAAATCAAGAACAGCAAAATTGAGGACTGCAG
Organism: Junonia neildi neildi; assembly: GCA_018234505.1. Lineage (NCBI taxonomy): Eukaryota > Metazoa > Arthropoda > Insecta > Lepidoptera > Nymphalidae > Junonia > Junonia neildi. The sequence continues at coordinate 10,455 of DVVJ01001514.1, forward strand.
TCGAAGCAGCTGGTGCAGCCAATGCAGCATTTGCTATAGAGAACATGAACACTATTGATCCGAATCAATCTAGCTTAAACTTTGAGGGTGCTCAGGCGCATGATGTAGCAGATTTGGTGAAGCAATACTTCAGGGAGTTACCGGATGCGTTGTTGACGAACAAACTGAGTGAAACTTTTATTGCTATATTCCAACGTAAGTAACATTTAGATATTTTGATTTTGTGTTGGTTTGTGTAGTAGTTTGATATGTACGTTTGTATGTACAATGTATCTAAAAAGTTCAAATAAAAAAATTGCTATGACATTTTTCAGATGTTCCAGAACCGTTAAGGCCTGACGCTGTTCAATGTGCATTGCTTCTTCTCCCTGAAGAGCATTTAGAAGCATTACAATCTCTTCTCATATTTTTATCTGAGGTAGGTTACGTTTGACGTTATAAACACGTTATATTTGTCTATTTTTAATTGTGTTTGGTTTCTTTGAAAAGCTTTTTTGTAGCATGAGATATACTATTTTTCGATCAACGATAACTGAATCTTTCTCGCATTCTTTTCGACTATAAAATCGGTATCCTTATATTTTTGTGTAAACACTGATTGATGCTGTGACTTTGCTAATTTATAATATCAGGGTATCTTACGTTCAATGATTACGTTGCCGCCTTTTTATGTCTATTCTATATACCTAGTCTTGCCATAAATATTGTAATAAAGAAAAAAGAAAATTGTTAACTGCAAATAACATTTATTACT
>DVVJ01001515.1:0-11207 GCA_018234505.1 Junonia neildi neildi
CAGAGACAATAGTGTATTTATGTTCAGCGATTTATCACACAAAGAGGCGATGTTTCGGCCAACAGCTAACACTGGGCTTGTAACGAACAGCCTTAAAAATCGGGCTTAGAAAAACTATTAGCATGATTCTTGACAAATGTTAGAGACAAATACGAGCTCGCGCACGCCTCTCAACAAAACAAAAGAGAGCATTCAGAGATGTATAAAGAAACAATTGCCTTTTATGAGTGTGCTAATGAGTTGATTTTGTAAGACTCCGCTTTAATATTCATAACGAATTTAATACTTGCTTGTTTTAGTTTGACCTAAAGCGTTATTTTAAGTCGGTGTATTGATATTACAGCAACAGATTATCGTAAGATTTTGTTTAATGTTTCGACCTTTTTATTTTTATATTTATTTGATTATAGCTTCATAATGTCTGTAAATATACAACAAGAAAGATAAGAGTTATACAATTATAACTTGCTCTGAATTATAAGTAAGTTTGTTGTCATTCCCATCCATTATACATGAGTGTGCGATTAGTTTGATGGATTCCTTGAGAATATAAGCATCAGCACTCCCCCGAAATCCCGAAATCGAACAAAGGGAACACGTGAGATTCCCTTCGTATCCGAGGCTAATGCTCACCCCACATCGAGAAAGGAGATGTAAAGAAAAATGCGTATTTATAGCAAATACTCGTACTCAAACAGTCCTACATTGTATACGAGTCAAATAAATGAGTCTCATTTTTCGTGCTGTCAAAAAAATCTGAATGGGAAAGAAAACGCGCCGGCGAAAAAACGACAGGCTGTACGGTTTTTATTTAGTTTTTAATGTAATACTGATTTGGGATGTTTCAGATTAATTGCGTTTTACCTGCGACGGCGGCAGCAAGGGTGAAGCTGAAAGAGTTCGCGACGCTGATCGATCACCGGGCGCAGATTGAAAGGAATAACGTGGAGGGTAATTATTCATTTGGCGACTAGAATAGAACACTTTTGTACCTTTATCTCGCTCTTTTTTTTCGGGCTTTTGCACGAAATTTGCAAATAAATAGACGAAATGACACGGTGATTTGTTTTGTTTGACACTTCCAGATTCTCACGTTTCGAATTTTGCATAAGATTAGCGTTCCAAACTATCGAATTGTGCAATTGTACCATTGCATTTACGGAATAATTTCGATTTCAATATAATAGTACGTTTTAGAAAAAAAAATACAAAAAACATCACTTTAGTTAAGAACAATAACCGAAACAAAACCTAAGCTTTTGTCGAATATTCGCAAAACAACAAAAAATTTGCACGCCGGTTGTCGGGACAATAGAAAATGGAACCCGGAAGGTTGCACAATGCCGCAAAACAAAGCATCAGAAGCACATGTGATCCTGACCTGATTTCACAAAATGCTATCAAAGACGAATAGACAATTGCGACGCCAGGAGCCTCGTGTCTCAATGGCCTTTATGATTTATGTGACATTTCTTGACATTTTATGACGCACGCCTCATTTACATACACTTGTGCCTTGCACATTTAAACTCTCGCCTATACTTATTTTTTCAAATGAACTGCGCAATACTGGTCAAGTTCTTAGCATTTGAATAACATTTGGTTACCAGATTAGGTTTCTATGAAGTATAACTGTAGGAGTAAACAGCGTTGGTTCATTGTTTATAAAAAAGTCCTTTGCATCTTATTATCGTTGTGGTATTTTGAATGACAGTTTTTTAAACGATAACATGATCGTTGAACCGCAATATTGGAGATTATTGGTTGCAGAAAGGAAAGGCGTTTTCAAATGAAGTTGTTAAGTGTGGTTGTTATAAGATTGCAGTACTGCAAAGGTAAATTACAGTCGAAGGCGGCAGACGGTCGCAGTGAAGTGCGATAGTGATCGGTGATCAAGTTCTATTGGAAAATAACTTATTATGGTCTTGATACACTTTCCTATAAATAACGTTATCCGCCTTGTTTTAAAATTGCTACGTTAATGTCATCGTATAGGTGATGAAAATATAAATGCAACGAGATAGCGGTACCCACTTCTTACATGATTAATTGACTGTTTATAGACTTTTACAATTTTTGCTGGTTGTGAAGAAATAAAAAATAATTTAATCCAAATATATCAACTATATGCTAAGAATGCTTACCTAAAATAAAATAAAATTCATTTTACGAAATTAATATTTTTAATTCTCGAACGTAATTGTACACCTACATTTATTGCTTTACTAATATCAATCACTAAGCACTTAATGAGATATTTAAAAACCTGCACACGTTATACAACCCAATATTTACTTTAAAACATATTAAACCGATCCGTTATTTAAGTAAAAAGTTCGATGACTCCAAATCATTATGTTCTGAACATCTCAATACACAAGTAACGAGTTGGTCATTAATTCAGGGATATATCGCGAGATAACTTTATTCTGGTAGCCGACTGCTTTGTATGCCGCGGTCCATGCGTCCGTCATTACGTTCCCGCCAGTCTATCCCTACAGCTAAGCTTACCTATTATAAACCTTATGTCTATAAAAATAAAGTCCTGAAAAAGTGCAGTTCGATATTTGCAATCGTAGCTCTTTCGCTTTTATCTTATTGGTCAACCATTACGCCTAAATTTAAACTCTTCATTATAATGTCGCAGTGAGAAAACTTACGATAAGAGACGAGCGCGTGGATGAAATACAGGTAATGAATTTTGATAAAGCTGAGGTGCTTGTTTGAGAATAGATAAATTACATGAATGGTAAAACTTGTTTTGATGGAAACGCCAATAATGAGTATGCTGACAGGGACACAGATGAGGCTAGCCGATAATCTTATAATTTATTACAGGCTTATAAAGCTAGTTACTATATAAAAAATAACATGTGTATGCATTAACCCGAAGATGTCTCCATATCGATAATTTTATCTGTTATTTATATGTGGAGGAGGAATTTTTAGCCTTCTTAGTAGGTATTATTAATTACATTTTTGTTTTGAGTTTAAGATTTACAATATTTGTGTAAGTCACTGTAGCAGCTTAAATATTCTCCAGCGCTTATATGATTAATGTAAATTTGCAATTTTATAAAACCATCTTGCGTTATTATAGTCAGGATAATCCTTAAAAATATGGAAAATATTTATTTGAAATTGGAGGGGAGATATAGATACTTTAATAAATAGTGCCAATAATTCTACTAATTTTTACTTTCATTTAAATGTATGTTTCGAATACAAACAATATATCAATATACATTCTAAGCTGAAGTCAGTTACTAATAGATAATAATTGACACAGGGAAGAGGTCGTCTTTGCGTCGGACGTTGACTAATCGTACCCGTCCGAGTGGAATAAGACCGATAGCTCAGCATGTACCTGCTATGACCTAAAACGGAACGTATTTTCAAAAACCGAAACCTACAAAATACTGAGAACAATATTCGAAAATGATTCGGAAAAGAATCGATACATTATTTGACCGGAATCGATTACGAATAATCGATACTGCGAGGAGGTAGGGGAGGTTGTCTCTGCAGCAGGCGTTGACTAATCGGGGCCGTCCGCGCGGAATAAGACTGATTGCAGCGGCGTATGCCTGCTATGCCCTACCTACACAAACCGACATTATTTAAGAAATCAGCCTGCCCGAGCGGCAACGGAATTTACCGCCTACAATGCCGTTTTATGTATTAAATTTTATCTTAACATCTTCGGAAAGGTTACGACGATATTAATTGGTGCAAAAAAAGCTTAATTAACTTTGTTATCAGTGAACTTATATTTTTTTTCTCACATTTCAATTCTAAAAAAGTTACATTTAATGGGTAGTTCGGAGTGGTAATTTTGCTGTCGTAACGTGTGTCGTTTTAACACCTAGCGTCGTTAAAGTTATTTATTATTTGTCAGATATAAAAATTGTCATTGCTTGCTGTGAATATAATTATGTGTTAATTAATTAAATATATAGTCACGGTAACTGCAACGCATTCGCTAATAAGCTTTAGTGACACGAACGATCTATTTTTACGAAGTGGTTAATTCGTATCAATCATAATAATGTTAAATAATGGCGCAGTAAACGATCGACGTCATTAATCTCTAATTTGCACGCAATCATGGCATGCAATCTACACCCACGTCGATGAAATGAATGCTCCCGAGTTATTAGAATAAGTAATAGTTTAGTCATAATCGTGTTTTCTAAAATTCATTTTAATATTTAAATCGACATTCCAGTGTAAATACATGGAATGCTTTCACGTTTAAGTGAGATTAAAATATCTTTATTTAAATGAATAATAACGTACCTAATTAGTAATTATAAAATATTATTGTTAACATTTGAGAAGAAATGGAAACTTTATATAGGTTCACTAACTGAAATATTGGTTTCTATTATAAGTAACACACAGGAAATATCATCCGTTCAAGTTTATTACTATTTTAATTAACAAAACAAAAGTCTATTTATATTTTTTAATTGTTCGCAAATAAACTAATGGTAAACCTTACTTTGTAGTTAGTAGATATAGATTTAAAACTCAAGTAATTTCTTTTAAACCAAGTTTAATTTTGCTTCTACGCTGACATCCTTGACCGATCGAGAAACCGTAAGTCGTTGGATACTTTTAATTGCGAACTTAATCACTCCGAGAAAAAAGAAGTGAGATTAATTGATCTGTTTTAAGTTTTAAAATAAGTTTCTATAAGGAATGTAATTACAAAACTTGGACTATTTTCATTCTATGCGAGTTTTATTAATTAAATATCGGTGTAATATCGACGTATTGCACTTACATTATTGCTATATGAAAAATTATTAAACAAAATGAATTAAATCGAACATGATCATAATATATAAATCGCGCATAAATAAAAATGTGTTACCAGTTAAAAATTAATATATCACGTTTAATTTTATCTGTACATATCGTAGAGACTAAATTAATTAATTAATATTAATGAGCTTTTTTTGGTTAATTTATAATATGACGCTTCAATTATATTAGTCGATTAATACATAGGGCTGAGCACGTCTGGACAGGCAAGTAGAGTGATGGTGAATACGATCGATGGTAACAAATGGGTGTCGACACACGAGAACGCGTTGAAACAAGCGGTATTCGACATGCAATCGGCATTCACGCGGTATTTACGCGACGCTCACGCGGCATGCGTTAAGGTACAAGTTGAAGCGAGCGACGTGAGGCAGTAGCGGACGACGTGGCGCAGCGACACTACTTTCTACATATTTCTATGAAATTCCCTCCATAGTAAGCGACACAAAGCTAGCACTAACTAGTCGTGAATTTCATAGAAATACATAGAAACCGAGCAGAGATGCCCTAATGAGAACACAATGGGCTAAACCGAAGGTCGCGTATTCTAATCCTGGCTAACACCGCTGAATTTTTAAGTTCTAATTTTGTGTTTAAATTTATCGTGGGCTCGGCGTTGAAGAAGACATCGTGAGGAAACCTGCATGTGTCGAAAAAAATCTGCCACGTATATATCCACCAACCCGCAATGGAGCAGCGTGGTTGCCTTCTCTTTAATAGGGGAAGAGGCCTACGCTCAGCAGTGGGATATGTACATGCTTTATTACATAGAAATCAGTAGTGTCTCTGCGACACGTCGTCCGCCGCTGCCTCATGTCGCCCGCTACCAACTTGTACCTACAGCAATACGCTTGCGTGCCATAGTAGATAGCTGGAAATGTTCGAATGCCCGCATGGCTGTAGTCCCCTTTATTATTGGACGGAATTATTCACGTCATGACACCGAAGTGATGGGAGATGCTAATCTAACTTCCTGAGAGTGATTTCGACATTGCTGGCGGGTTTGTTTTGATATAATGTGTGTAGAAGACATGTATGAAATTTCCTTTCATGATTAGCCAAACAATTAAAATATCAAATAGTTGAAATCTTTGTTGCAATGATTGATCTTGAATTGAAATATCGTGCGAACGTTTGAAGGTAGTGATTAAGGTATGTTTAACCATCTTCATAAATGGACAAGGTTGTCATATTTAATGTATGTTTTTTGTTTGGATATCCGTCTACCTTCTCAAACTCAAACAAATGCTTTAATTTTTAATGGGCTGTTGGAGCACTTTTAAATCATTCAAGTCAATTTACATGTCAATCAATTTAAATAATTATATATTTTTGTTGTACCTATGTAGTAGATATATGTCTTTAATTACATATACATTTTATAACCTCACCGGTTATCATTTACTTATTAGTCGTTAGTAGTTACCGGCGTGATTATTCAATGATATCTTTACCAACTATTCGTATATACGTTACTACGAAAACATTATTACTATGTTCTTAATTTATCCTTTATTTAAAAATATCGCATGACCATCTCATTCACGATAGCACGATATCACAAGCCGAATGTGGAAAAAAAGTACAAAATTTGACACACAAGTGTCGGCGCTACGGTCATAGATACTGATTAATGATATGGAAGTAAGGAGGGGACGTGGTTCGACGCCATGATGGATGGTACACTCGGTTATTAGATAATTGTGTTTCAATAGAATTAGACGCTTTGTTCTTGCTGGCCTCGAGCTGGGTCATAGAGTGTGTCTTTGAGAGAAGCAGGTTGTGAGGATAATAAAACGCCTAAAATAGCCATCAAACAGAGTTGGTCTCGTGTGTTTAACGGTTTTGAAAGGAGTTGATGTATTTTCATGCTATTTTATGGCCATGTTAAAATTAAATAAAGTCAAGATTTATTTAGCGACGTCCTCATCTAGGTTTAAAGACGTGAACTCAAATGATATGCATTTCTAAATGTAATTTGAACAAAGGCTTTGATCAAATAAAACCAGTCTTAAAAAAAATAAATCTTAGTGAATAACTTCGGTACAAATTAAACTAAAAAAACAAACTATTTTCCTGCCGTATATCATTGTCGTACCATTATTTTATAATATGATATATTAATGATGTGAGTCATATCATATCATACCATACCATTAAACTATTATATAATTAATTGATTGTCAAAATGTTTTAAAGGACGGACGCGTGAATAAAAGCTATAAGCAAATAATCAAAACTGTGACCGAACAATATCCCACATAAAACAACAAAAAGCTTACGTCATTAAATATTAGTAACGGAAGTACGCTAAAAATAAGCGTATTTCTATGACAAGATAGAGCTAGGGAACATCTGCTAAGAATATCGCTACTGTATTATAAACAAATTAATTTCTGTAAAAAAATATATTAAGGATTATATGATATTGGCCTTTTATTTTGTTGACGCAGGGTAAATCTTCATAGATACCCGACTCCAGTGGAGGAGGTCGGGTTATGTGAGATTGTACTCACTAAAAACCCCTGCGATGGCCGTCATCAACCGGAAATCGGCTCCGGGATCGCTTTCGCTTGCGCATCCGCTGCTCTTCTCGGTTATGTACATATAATAATCGTAGTTGACTACATCACATAATTGCCAATTATGTGTTGTAATTAGTAAACTACGACTTGACCGTCCCAGACTATCACGATAATTCAGCGTGAAGTAGTTTTTAGCGCTTTGAGCAGTAACTATCAGAACCAATAGCCCAACTTCTCTCCTTAGTCCTTCTCTTGCTTCCTGTCCCTGATCTTCTCTTATTCTTTTTATTAATACTTCAAACGCATTCATGACTCCACTGGCACTGCATTTCTTCATGGGCGACGGTGATCATTAACTGCTCGTTTGTCTGCTATTCTTATATGAAAAGGACTATGCAGCACCTAACTATAATTTATTTCACTGCGACGTTCCTTTTATCGCTGTACGATAACTTAAGGACCGGTTCCTGTAAGTCCGATAGAATAATTAAAATGTTTATATCTATGGTAATCAATTTGAATTCTATACTTTAGTAAATATACCTACTAATCCATAATACATGGAAATATTTAAAAGTATTTTATAATATAATATAAAAACTGGACGTGCTAATAAAAAAACTGGTTTGCAATGTAAATATCGATAATTAAATTGATACAAAAAACTATTAAGATTAAATCGATTGCGGTACCTAATTCATAAAACAAATACTGCTAAGTGGTAAAAAATCAATTCAACATTTTATACCATCGTTTCTCATCCGATAGGTACTTTTTTCCTTAACAAAACCATTTGTAACGACCAAACCCGTAAACACAAGTCTAAACATTTATTTTATAATCTGTGCAAAATTGTAACAGGTACTTTCTTTTCATACCTTCTTACCCTTTTACGTTTCTCAAAAGAAAGTGTTTACTGATTTACAACCACTTTAAAGGTTCACTGGCCACAAGCACGAAAACAAAACCAATGCAATTTTTTTACGGGAAAGTTAAAGCCTTAAAGGTGTGACGAAATTCGCAAAAATGCAGGCGAAAGTGACCACCGTTGTCCAAAAACACTTCAATGGTATTGAAAGTTTAGACAAAGACGTATGAACAAACGACCACCTGCCGATTAGAACTATTTGAATATTATTCGCAAATAACAAAGAGTTCGGTTTCGTTTTCACTTTATTCAACTAAATCTTGTTCAGTGTTTCTTCGATCTTGTCATGTATCAGTCAGTTCGTGTTTAAGTTAAAATATATAGTGTTTGCGAAATCTAGCTCATTCAATAACAAAAATGATATCACAATTAAAAACAAAGATATAAAAATAGTACAAAAATATATAGGGAGTTCGTAAAGTTATATCAAAAAAGAAAAATAAACAGTCAAAGTAGAAGATCCAATAAATCTATGTATCACCATATCGGAAGATGTCAACAAGGTAGGTATTCTCACTTATATTTTTCTCGAGATTTGTGGCCAGGTAGGATCGTAAGCGGTTTTATTTTGTAAGGTGCTCGTAATAATGTGGAATGTTGTGGCCTCGGCCGACGGTTGGCTGGCTTGACGCAGAGGAGGGATTGCCTTGCTATGTACAGCGTGTTCAAAATTACATACAGCCAGTTGAATAAATTGATCTTGTCGATAAAATATCCTTTGGATTAATTTATTTAAAAATTGTTGTTGCGTTTTTTAGGTCTTTTAGTAGATTGTTTGGATGTCGATATGTTTTATTTCATTACCTAAACGTGTTCAAAAAAATTTGAAGTAAAATTGTTAGTCAAACCATTTTAAAATAATACAAAGACATGCGCATAGGCACGGAGCAATTTCGTAATGAGGATACCGAGATAAATTGTCTTTGGAACATACTGTATATCCGAGAATATGATATCAAGGTTAGGCTTAGCGGAACACTCCACATGTGGTCAACCTAATAAAGTGTAATAGGCTTATGCGGAGTCCGCGCGAGGAACAGAGCGCGCTATAGGAGCTTAGCGGCCATGTTGTATTATGGATGCCTATCATATTTTGGACCCGCTCCGTACCGGATTATTTTTTTTTCTTTTACGCCTCCATCTCGTCCGGAACCGGTCTCGGAGCGACGACCACCATTTATTGTAGATTAAAGAGGCTTGTTGTCTTAATTTTAAGCTACGTTTAAATTTATAGCCACGTATTAATGTAGAGTCTCCGCCATATTTTCCCGTACGACGACACGTCATTGAATTGTTTGTTTGTATCGCCGCTTTATTAATTCGGTTGCGCACTAGCCCGCTAATATTTTGTGCTTAACTTAATGATTTGGCAATTAAATTAAATTGTTCTCGATGAGGTAGCTAAATTAAAATCTACAGCAGCGGGAAGTGTCGAGTTTCCTCTCTGTTTAAAGCTCATTTATTATTATCTCGACGTTATAACTGATTCTTTTTAAATTATGAATAACACATTTAAGATGTCTTTAATTTGATGAAAGACGTGAAGGTAATAATAATGCCTCTTCTAGTTTCTTTTTAACTTTATATCCTACAAAAAGCGAGATTATTGCCATATACATTTCGGGTTTCTCAACCTCATTGCACCGCCGAGGTATATATTAATCATAAATTCCCTGTACAAAATAAAGCGAGGCAAGTGCAAACTCCCATGTCCGAGTGAAAAAAATGACAGTAGGTACGCTCGAACAAACCGAAAGGACGGCGCAAAAAGCGCCACCGATGAAAAAATATGATTTATCGCGTGAAAAATGTGGAAACACACGCGGAAAGGGCGGACGATGAAAACGTGGCGTTTCCACTAGACTAATTTATTAATCTGTTGCCCCACTGATTCCTTTTGCCGCTTTTATATTGATATTTTTGGTTTTTTTTTTTTTATTTCCGTTTTTTTACAATTTTTACCTATATGGTGACTAATACTTTTCAAACTGATGCTTAAAGGTTCATTCTACCTAAAGGATATCAAACGAAATTAAACACTAACTATTGGACCATAAAATATCATTTAAATAATCATTCCTTTAAACAGGGTCGTATCAATGGGTTACATCATGATACGTTAAAACAAATACAGTAATCAATTTACGGCTATTTGACTGAACAGTATAATCAGAGAAAAACCTGTACACCAAAACAATGTTCGGACCCGCAAATTTGATTCCAATTTCGTGGGCACTATTCTTAAACCATATTAACTCGCATGCGTTATTTACACTCGTATCTGGTATTCGATCTGCAGTGGTAATAAAGTCCACCACTCAACCACTTACTATTAGACCATAACATATCATTTAAATAATCATTGCTTTAAATAGAAACATATCAATGTATTTGTTCGAACAGGAACCAATCAAAAAATTATGATACGATAAAACAAATATAGTAATCAATTTAGTATAATCAGAGAAAAACCTGTACACCAAAACAATATTCGGACCCGCAAATTTGATTCCAATTTCGTGGGCACTATTCTTAAACCATATTAACTCGCATGCGTTATTTACACGTATCTGGTATTCGATCTGCAGTGGTAATAAAGTCAACAACCACTCGCCCGGTGGCGATCCCGCCTCTTCGTTATTACGAACGCATTCTATAATATACCCCCGATTTTAATGGAGTGCTAAGAATCGTGTTGATCTGATATCGCAATGGATTTATTAAGAGCATATGCGGTAATACAATGGGCCGATTCTTCGAATAAACGTATTGGTTTATTTTGTTTTGGTAAAAATATAAAGTGCTTTCTTTGGATGAAGGAAATGGCGTAAATATTTATTTAAATTAATTTAATATTTATTTTATTATCTCTTTATTGTGATTTGGTTTACACTTTTAATTCCGAAGATAACTGAACTTTAAAA
>DVVJ01001516.1:0-11198 GCA_018234505.1 Junonia neildi neildi
AGAAAACTCAAAATATAAGTGTCCTATTTGTAGAGAGCCATAGTAAGTGTATACCATTGTCCATTATCATATGGATTTAATAAACAACGCACCTTTGAAACTAATATAACATTTATTATAGCTGTTCAGTTGTTTGCTGTAAGCTACACAAGCAAAATCCTTGTTCACCACCACCGCCACCAATAGAAATTTCAAAAGAAGAATCAAATGTTACAGTTGAGTTTCCCACAGAAGACACAGTACCTCCTGAAAAGCTGAAACTACTAGGTAAAACCCCAGATTGTATGCTATTTTCTGTATTATAATTATTGGACTGAATTAAATTTGGTTATACAAGTGGCTCGGATATTTTCCAATATTTACTAGTTTTTCAGCAATATCGATTTGAATTTTTTGTTCTTTATAGGTTATAAATAATGGTATGTTACAAATACTATTTTACCAATCTTGATTAAATTAGACTACATTCAAAATATAATTCAAAATCTCAAATAATCAAAATATATTAAAAATATTTAAACATAAAAATATTCACTTGATACGGGTTTTAATGATAATCTAGAGTTTCTGTTAACATGGACAGGGTGAATAATCAAAGATATTTTAACAGGACAACCCATAATTTGTGATGCAGTAAAACACAGTCAATTTATATTAATCACTCGCTAACACTATAGTAAAAAACATTTTATTTTTCAGAACAATCAACAGAGTTAAAAAAAGTTTTACAGAATCCTCATGTAAGAGAAATACTTGAAATTCTGGATACATCACCCCATCCAGATCTACTAATAAGTGAATACATGCAGGAACCAATATTCACAGAATTTGTTGATGCTTGTTTAAATGTTGTTCAAGATCGCCGTAAGGATGAATAAACATTAACAAACAAAAATAGTTATAAGAAAAACATCTACTGATTATGTCATAAATTTACTTAGGATGTACATTTTAAGGTTTTAAAATAAATAATGCAAAAAGCTGATACTCAATATTTTATTTGATCATGCTTTCACTTTCAATATTCCATCATACAAATATATTTCATTGACAATAAATACATAATTAGTGAGATAGCTGTTAAGACTACTAAACATTTGCAAGGGCTTGTCGTAACAACTTTTCAAGTTCATCGGATTTTTTCTTCTCTTCATTTAACTTTTGTTCCAGTTCTGACACAACATCCTTATAGGTGTTGTATGTAGAAATATTTTGATCTACCACTTGTATATTTTCTTCAACCAAAGTGCAATCTTTGTCTTCCAACATCAAATTATCAAATGAGTCATCACATATCTTTCGACGTTTTGCTTCTATAATATAATCAATATCATCTTCATAGTCTAGTGGTCTATGTTTGCTATTAGAATAAACACTAACTTCATACAACCAATGAAAATTGCGATATTCCTCTAATTCTGATTTTTTATACACTGCAAATTTATTTTCGAAGTTATGTAAGCTATTTATTTTTTCATATATAATAACATTTAGTAAATCTATAAGATCATAGTTCTTAAAATATTCATTAAATTGATCACATTCCATATTTATGTCAGAGAATTCATTTGGTAAAACAGCAACAACTTTGCAAACCACTTCTTCAGGATTTTGAAACCAACTTATTTGTTTGCAGTATTTCCTAATGTGATCTTGCATATTAATTATACTATTAGGCAAGAAGGCTGACACAGGGTTTGGGAGTTTTAACTTCTGCATCATATATTTAATGGCACTTGTGTTGTCCGACTGTTTAACACTGCTACTCACGAATTAGTATGGCTTGGGATATGGAGACGTACTATCTAAATATTTCTCAAATTCCAAAGGAAAAGACATATAATTAAATACATCTTCATTAGTTATAACTTCAGTTAATTTGTCAACAGCAATGTTGTAACAAGTTACCAATTTTTGTAAATTTTGAAGTACAGTATCTGTTCGTTTATCCTTTTCAGACTTTAGTTTATGCCATATTTCATTACCCAAGTATCTTTGACAAATTGATTTAAGATAATCTATTTCAATGGGTGGTGATTTTGGACTATTTTTTGCCAACCATTTTAGCGCCTTTTTAGTACATATGTTTATGGATTCTGCCACTTCTGAAGATTCAATAGAGAAGATTTTAAAGTCTGAAATCATCTGACTATTTTTCAAAATTGTTAATTTATCATGTAGGTGGTTCAATGTTACGGTATCATTGCATTTTGCCGTAATAACTGCAATTGGTATTACTTGATACTGATATTTATATTTCAATGTCTGTTCTATGACATCTATGCAATTATTATCATTTTCAGTGTTATAAAATATTACACCATTGGCACCATTTAGAGCCTCATTGGCAATACTTAATTTCTCTCTATTAATTAAACTGATGGATATGGCAAAATCCATTAAATTATTCCAAGAATTTTTGGCAACATAAATTAGACTTTCACTTGTTTCGTGTTTATTTCGATCACTAAATACATCGTTGAGCCATTTTTCAACATTAATTTTTTTATAAAGATATTTTGAAGAACCAGGAGAAACTAAGGCGACTTTCCAAAAAAAGCATTTGTCATAAGGATACTCTATTTGTTTCATGCGCTTCAACAGAGGTGATCTTATAATATCTAATATGTTGTATGGTTTTGGTGTTGGTATCTGTTTCAACTCTCCTATAAATCTATAACCTCTATGAATAGCATTCATATTTTTTAATGCTGCCTTTTCAACAATCCTTCTCAAGTTTCTTGCTTCTTCTTGAGGCGTTTTATCCGGCAACCAAACTGGAGTTCCTTCCAAAAGACTTCGCCTCTTGTAATTTCTAACAAACTGCTTCCTCCAAATACAGAACCATTTTTTCATAATCTTTTCTACTCTGAATATTTCAGCTTTCAGTTCAGAGTTACAAGTTTCGTTAAGTAATTCAGAACAAATACTTTCCATAATTTCATTTGCGTAATTAACTAAATTCTTAAATCTTTCATTCTCTTCTTTAAGAATAATTCCTGCTTCTTCATCAGTAATTTCATCAACAAACTGATCCAAGAGTTCGACAGATTCTTTTTCTACTCTCTCTTTAAATAACCTTACTTTCTCCTCAGCTTCCAGCTTTAATTTCATTTGTCTCTCCTCCTCCATCTTTTTTCTTAATTCTTCTTGTTTCTTTTCCTCATCTTGTTTAAGTTTTTCTTCAATTCTTTTTTGCTCTTCAATTTTTCTTAGTGCTTCTTCTTTGCGCTTTGCCTCTTCTTTTCTTTGCAACTGAAGTTTTTCTTCTTCCAACCTAATTGCTTCCTGTTGCCTTTTTTTATCTTCTGCGATTTTTTGTTCGATAGCTTGAGATAATTCAGCAGAAGCCGCATCACCGTCATTACCATCAAAGTCATACACATTACTTTTAGGGAGAACAGAATTAAAAATATTATCAGCGACTGATTGTGCTTTATTTTCGCTTTGGAATATAGAAAACTTATGATTTGTTAAAGGTCTATTAGCACTTTTAAATAAACTTCCTGGTGAAACTGAGTCTCCATTTTGTGGTAGATCAGTTTGTGAAGTATTTTCTGGTTTGACATTTGGATCAAACACAGCTTTGGATGCAAAAGGATTAGTATTTGGAGGTTTATCTTGAGCTGCAGAAAAAATACTAGTACTTTTGCCTACACTATCCAGAGGCTTTTTAAATAAGTTTGTACTATCTTTTGCAAAAATGTTACTACTAGAAACACCTTCTGCTTTATTAGCGAATAAATTTGTATTGGTACTTATAAAAATATTTTTATTATTTTCAGCTGTTGTTTCATTTTTATCGATTTGTTGATTAAACATAGACTTTCCAATAACAGATTTTTTGAATCCATCATCTGCTTGTTTTGCATTAAATATATTATTTGGACTATTAAATGAACTTGTATTTACTTCACTTGGTTTACTAAAAATGTTTTGTCTATTTGAGAAAGGTGCGGCAATATCTGTAGCACGAGATTGGAATAAATTACCCGTAGCCATAGCAGCTCCAATATTAGATTCAGTTTTCTGTGGCTTAGAAAAAATAAAGACATTTTTTGAACTTTCTTCTAAAACTTTTTCTGGAGAATTCGTAATAACTTCTGTCGGTGCAACTGGAATAGCTGCTTGAAATGAGAACAGCTTATTTTGATTTGTATTATGTACTGGTTTGGTAAACAAATTTTGATTCTTTCTAGGACTTGCTTCAGCTTTAACAAATAAGCCACTTCTTTTTGGTTCCACTATTCTTTCCGTTAATCCAATATTTTTACCCCCTTGCAAAAGTTTTTCTAATTCTAATTTTAATGATTTTACGTCTTTGTTACTATCATTCAGAGTATTATATTGTAAATCTTCTGCAATAAGTGCTCTCTCCTTTAATTTGCCATCACTGGTAAAACTGGAATAAAGGTGATGATTATCAAAGTCATATTTTGGAAGATGACCTCCTGAAATTACTTCACCCACTGTACTTTGTCTTTTGGATTCTATGACTTTAATTGCTCTGGAGAGAGGGTATGGGTCACTGTCTTCAATAAATTGGTTTCTATTGAGAATAACGGTAAGTTCTTCTTCATTTTTCGCAAAACGCAAGCCATAGTGACATATGAATGATTTCATACTCTCAACTGTCTCAAATGCAAGGATTTTCATTAAATCTGCTGCTGGGTATAAAGATCCACCTCTTGGTGCATAAGCTTTGATAATCCTTGCTAGAGCTCTGGCCCTGACGTCATTGAAATATCTCAATAGAATACAAGCTTGAAGATATGTAGCTTGCTCTCGAACAAGGCGGAAGAATTTGACATAGTTATTATTGTCCAGTGCTGTGTATATTTTTATAGCAAATACAATTGATTCAGACTTTTGGATCTCTTGTGGTAAATGTTTTATCTGGAAAATAGGAAATTTAAATTATAATAACCATATTACATTTTAAAACAGCACTGTTGGTTAGAAAAAAACCAAAAACAACGCATATTACTTACTTCCCACAAGAAATTGGCGTCACCAAGATTAAGTAAGGCGATATATCCTCGAAATTCAGCTTCATTGGGCTTTTGATCTGCGGTAACATCGGCATACATGTGTTTCAAAGTCTGGAGGCATTTTGTAAGGTTGTCGGTGTTTAACTTTTGATCGAACTGAGTATGTTCTAAGTCAGCAAGACGAGCGGCGCAATGAGCGTGAAAGCGAGCACAAATTTCTACCATACGAATTGAATCTGTAATGAAAACAAAATAAACGCACATGTATTACTTATGTAATTATGTTATGACATCACCAATAACAATTACAATACCAATAACAATTAATACCTGCACAGCACAGAGCTTGCTGAGTAATATCCTTGCGAATCCCTCGGAATCTGTCCCACATGAAGTGGAACCAGTCTGCCAAAGTTACCTGAAAAAAAAAACCCAAGTTGAAACTTTATGAAATTGCAAACTTTAGGGCTCGTTGACATATGATTTAAGCACATTTCTTATAATTGTTTACTCTTGTCAGCGAAAGTAATCTTTTTAGTCAGTAATGTCTTATAAAACCACAGCAAAGCACTAGGCTTACATAATACTTGAATGGTCCCTTTTAAATATATAGAAATAGCACAATATCCTTTCTAACTTACCTGTCTAGTCGTATCAGCTATTTCATGTAGAAGGTAAGCACAAGTCCTCATGAGGACCGGTGCGGGTCTGAGCTCGTAACACATCGGGATCTCCTGGTCGGCGGAGCTGCGGCTGTATTGCTTCACCGCACGCCACGGCTCTAGCAGACCGTCGGAGTCTAATACTGTTTCTAATGTCATCACCTAGAATCAAACAAGTGTTATAAATTGACGAGTTATTAGAAGAGTATTTAAGTTTATTATTTTCTAACTTTTTGTTTTCTAGATGTACATTTCAAGTGAAATTTGAAATAGAGAATATTTTTTTTTTGGATAATTTGGAAAATCTAAGCTGTACATTAATATGAATAAAATTTGGAATAGAGAATCACAGATGACATCTAGTTTTAAAAATCTATTATTTTGTTAGATTTAACATTCTGTATTTTAGATTTGTATAAAATCTTGACTCACTAAGGAACAAAAAAACAAAAATAAGTGCAAATGTATGTATTTCACTTACTTGGTGTTCTGCTTGCCTGTGAAGTAATTCTTTCTCTGGACACATATCAGGACATGTCCCGATGGTTGCACCACCAACTTTTACCCTGGAACCTGCACCGCCCCATGATCGGAGAATCCTATAAATTGTTATAATTTTTATATATTTAGTATGTTTGTGTTTCACGTATTTCTTTAGTATAAGATGTGAAAATAAACTTTAAAATAATTTTTTTAACAATAATAGCTTTATTAAACAGTTACATTAATTACACACATATACTACTCTTTAGTACTTCTAAAGTAATTAAAGTAATTTTTAGAAATTCTTATAAATAGGTTTTAGGTACAGTTCTCATAATTCAAATCAAATCAAATAAATCTTTATTCAATTAGGCTGTGTGAGCTCTTTTGAATCGTCAGTTTACATTTTTTTTAAAACTACCTATATAAACAATGTTTAAAGTCAGCTATGATAGAAATTATTATAGTTATTGCTTGTTCTTAATTTTATATTAATAATATTATTGAATTAAATAATAATATAGTTTTTCAATTTCGGAAATTGTGTATAGGTACATTAGTAAATGAATAATTTTACCTATCCCTCGCATCCAATGTCCTCCATTTCTCATCTGGTGTGATAGACACCCTGGCTCGAAGCTTGTGTAGCTCTGCAGCTGCTTCCCGTGTATTAAGAGTAGTCGGTACTGTCGTCACGGCCACTGGAGGATCAATATTACTTACAGGTTGCTGACTGTGAACAAATCATTTTTGAAATTGTGATATCGGGAATATTATATCTTATTAATATAAAATGCATTATTCAAGTGATGAGAATGCAGATTATGCAACTTAATTGAGAAGAAGGTTGATTTGGATCATCGAAAATTCAGATAATCTAACAAACAACTAGATAGATAGTCATAAAGAAAAATTAAATTTAACAAACACATGACAATAATGCTCACTTAAACATCTCAATCAGAATAAGTTGCAACCCCATTATTCCTTAACAAAAATACAAAATATAAAGATTCACAACAATAATAGAGGTACATATTAGGTTTTAATTTTTTTATATTAAAGAATGCTTTTGATAATTGGTAATTTGTTTGATTGGTATTCAGATAGTCGGCATTCTACTGTAATAATTTCAGTACTTACACAATGACTTTCTTAACTCGTTTAGGTGTGGCAACTATTGTTTTCTTCCTTATTGGTGTTCTGACTTGTTTCAAGGGACTAGTTGGTGAACTCACTTCCATTGCTGAAATAAAAATTGACAATCAACCCACTTTTAATAAATCTTTATAGCATAATATAATATAGTTCAAAAATATGTTATAAAAGCTGTCTGACTTTTAATATTTTAATTTCATTTATAGAAACACTTTTGAGTGTATGTGTATATGTATGTATTCTTACAAGTAACACTTAAATAATCAAAATAGTAAAATCAAATGATTTACGTTTTTGTCGAGGAACTCTATACATAGGTGCTCCGCTCATAGCAAACAATTCTTCTTCTACTTCTGGGTCTGGCACCCAGTCTGGATCATCATCCTTCTTACTCTTTCTCCTTCTGAAAGATTGTTAAATATGATGGAAATCCATGAAAGATATTTGTTTACTAGTTTTACATAGAGCAGATCAATTTTTATAATATTGTACACTTTTGTACTCATTTACTTACACTCTAGGCTTCATTCTGGTGACATCAAACATAAAGCCATCATAAGCTCCAGCATTGAGCACTGCTCGCTCTGCTGAACTCTGCTGGTCATATTCAACAATACACATTGACTTTTTGGGCAATAAGCGAATTCTCTGTACCCGACCAAATTTACTAAAATGCTTCTCCGCAGCTTTAGCTTCAAATAAACATTCTGGCACTTTGGTGCAACTGTAAATAATTAATTTGAATTTTAAGACTTCACAATCTTGGTCACATAATACTTAAGCAATTAAATTTTACTTACGTGATCGATGTTTTATTATTAATCTTATCTAAAAAGAGATTTTTCAAAACTTTTTGAGGACTTTCGGGTTCTTGATCCATTTTAAAAATTTAATTTTATAACCTATAAGTATGCGAATTTAATCATATCAAATCGCTTGCACTTAAACAATTCAAATCACTTATTTTATTTTATTAATAATAGAGATAAATGCATTTAACGATATTTAATTTTAAGTAGTCGGGTAATCGAAAAAAAACAGCACGTAAATCACAATAAAAATAAACAGATAATATTTAAAATTTGTACAACTGAACAGATAATATAAAATGTAGATAGTGCCATAACCACAGAAACATGGACTGAACCTTCAAAAATTGATCCCCGTAAAAAGAAACGAAAAGTATGTTACAACGAAAAGAAGAAAGAAATTTCTTCTTTCTTTCTTTCTTTAATGATATATTGAGCAGTTTAGTTAAATCAATAATGAAGAAGGACTGTGGTTTATTTGGAAAAAAAATTTAAAGGGGAATTTTGCATTGCTCCAAAGAATTAAATTTTATTCCACGGATTTTGTAATGAACATAGAAGATGATAGTTTGATGGTACCAAGTCTGAACTTAATGGTAGGTGCGGTAGTACCAAACCACAACACTTTTTGCTGTGCACCCAAATATACCATGAGGCCTTGCGTTATCGTGGTAAAAAAACAAATCCTTTGCGCCCAATTGCCAATTGCATTTTGGTCGCTTTTGCTTGACAAGTAACTTTAAATTATCGAGTTGGTAACCATATCTTGTTAAATTAATTGTCTAATTCACAGTTCACAATTGGACAAGCCAATCGCACCAGTAACATAACATCTTTTAAGCGTAAATTTTCCGTTTTGGAGTTGTTTATGGCGCGAAGTTCAAATAACTTCAAGACTGTTTTTGCTCTACATTATTGCAAGCGATTCACTTTTCATTGACGGTTATCATTTTTTTCAAAAACGGCTCGTTTTTATTGCGCTTAAGCAGTAAATCGAAAATTGAAATTTGGTCTAACAATTTCCTTTCAGTTAATCTCTGTGGTATCTAATCTCCAAGCACACACACACAAGACACACGTAGTAAATTCTAGTCAAAAATTCAAAAGACCCTAAAATTTGACACTTTCAGGTTCACTGCAATCTTACGACTGGAAATACATTTATTAGTTGCGATTATGACCCTTAATTGGTCCTCTTTAACAGCAGATAGTCTACCAGAGGGGGAACGATTTTTAAGACCAAATTCTTCTCATTTGAATTTGACAAACCATTTGTGCGTTATATGTTCACTTAGTGCATTGTCAGCACATAGTGCAAAACAGCACATATCACTTTCGCTATTTGGACTCGTTTTTTCTTTTGCGGTAGTCAAAAAGCATCAAATGTTGAAAATGTGCTCAGGGCCGTCTCTAACCCATGTAGCGCCCGTGTGCAAACATTACGCTAGCGCCCTCTACTAGAAAGTGCGCGGTCAAAATGAAATGGGTAAAAAGTACAATTACAGTTTCCCCGGCCGCTAAAGGGTGAAGATTTTATAGTAGTACCGGACGAACTATGTTATCACATGCACATCAAGATACCACATTATAGGTACTGTCAAATTTCTCCAGTAGATAACAATCTCTACTGTTTGTAGATTAAATTTGAAGATTTTTTTAGCTCTAAATACCTACAATGGTGTGCTTGACTGGCCCTAACAAGCCTTAACCCTAAAACGTACTCACGTTAACATGTCTATTGTCTATACAAATATACTTCATAGAAATATTCAAATATTGATTTTTTTTTTCATTCTTATTACGACATCATAACAAATATACAATGTTGAACAACTCTGGAGAAAATTTTACTGAACACCTCACTCACTATTACATCAAATATAAAGTTCACTTAAGTATTATAAGGTTTATTTAGTATAATCAGGCGCTGTGTATTTCACTTCTGGAGAAGGCTAGCCTTCTGGAAACCCTTCGACTCCATCGAGACCTGGACTGGTTTTAATTCTCTGTAGAGATGTCAAATCGACTGACAATATATCGAAGTGATCTCTACAACGTTGCGACCATGATCGTCCCAAATCCAAGACTTATTCGGCTACATCGTAGGGTGAGACAGGGGACGTAATATCCCCGAAACTGTTCACCAACGCTATGGAGGACATCTTTAACCCTGAATTAAATTGGACGAGGCATCAACGTCAACGGAGAATATACCTATCTTTGTTTTGCTGAAGATGTAGGCATCTTTGTAAAGATACTAGGAGAGCTGAATCATATGCTGAACGACCTAAATGGGTCCTCCCAACGTGTGGGTCTCGGTATGAATTGGACAAAACAAAAATTATGTTCAACAGAAATGTCATGCCGAGACCAGTACGGGTCGACGGCGTTCTTCTCAAAGTTGTACAGGATTACACTTACCCAGGCCAGACAATACAACTTGGCCGACATAACTTTGAGAAGGAAGCAGATAGGAGGATTAAGTTGAGTTGGGCGGCATTTGGCAAGCTCCGTCGAGTTCTTACGTCGACAATTCTGCAAAATCTGAAGACGAAGGTCTTCGAGCAATGTAATGACATACGCTGCCAAGACTTGGACTCTGCCAGTGGGGCTGATCCACAGATTTTAAGTCGCTCAGCGTGATATGAACCGAGCTATGCTTGGAGTCTCTCGAACCAAAGAACCAAAGTAATCGACTGACGTAGCTCGCAGAATCAGCAAGCCGGAAGTAGCAATGGGCCGGCCACTTCTATCGCAGGACCGATGGCCGTTGGGAATAGCAGTGGCGGATATAACACAAGTGCCGCCCTACGCCCTGATTTATACGGCGCCCTTAGCTTAGCCATTCTTTATGTGACATATACAAATTAAGCTAAAAAAGATCGTCCGCTTTGTTTCCACTTTTTGGCGCCATAGGCCCTGATTCATACGGCACCCATAGCTTTTTTTTTTTGTTGACGCAGGGTAAATCTTCATAGATACCCGACTCCTGGCGGGGCGATGGCCGCCACAGGACGTAAAACGGAGAGGCTACGGGATCGCTTTCGCAGCACGTCCGCGGCCTCTCCCGTGCGTTGCTCCGCTCGTGGCTTGCG
>DVVJ01001517.1:0-11195 GCA_018234505.1 Junonia neildi neildi
TCCTAAAAGTTCATATTTCAGAGTTTTGTGTGAGAATATCACAAAGGGTAAAACCACAATAAGCCTTATGGCGGTCATCAAAAGGACAAGTATCATAACGAGCGGGGACCTAAATGATTTGGGTTCCCAACCTCCATGTTCCATTCGTGCCGTTAACGGATAATGGCCAAGAGGCCATTGGCGTTAATCTTCTCCATCCACTAATGTTCACCTGACTCTCCCAGTATTCCTTTATCGGCTCTTTTATTAAGGGCGATTGCTAATTATTTTCATCAGTTTAACCCTCCCCTTCGCTTTCATTGTCTGCATGCTATATTTAATGTGCCATTGGTTCTGCATTATTTGCATGAATAACAGTACCCGCTGGTATCATTATCTGCTTTTAATAGAGCTTTATATAGATAACTAATTATTGAAATGTCTCCAATTGTACATCTAGCTGTGATATATGTGTAACAGTAATTTCCTTAACAAATGCATTTCCGAATAAAATATATGTCAATATCACTATTATTACTATCAATTTATATCTTTCTTTTAAATTATTAATTTTCTTAACCACTGAGTATCATAATACTAACCATAGCAATTTATTCAATTGGAATTACACGTATAAATCATTCATCCATTACCGAAATGACCACACTGTCAATTAAACAAAAGGTCCAATGAATTTATTACCATTGGGAAAGTTTGAGTATTTAAAGTAATTATTCATTCTTCCAATATACTGTCTACCGTTCAGTGCAGAATTTATATATCTTTCTTTATGTACAGCATGTCGATATACTACGAGTTCTCGAAAGAGCTAGACTACATATGCACAACGCCTGAAGATAATGGAATGCACCAATGCGGAAATTTCCCGCCGTATCGATATGGAGCCCTTGTGTGCAATGAAACTGCGAAGCCGTTTTCTTACAACCATCCTACGAATACATCCTGCGTTAATTGGAACCAGTACTATACAAATTGCACCCAAAGAGGGTCTAATCCTTTTCAAGGGACGATATCCTTTGACAATATTGGTCTTGCATGGGTCGCTATATTTCTGGTAAGTGCTAATTCATTAGTTGATTCAAATTGTTTATTTTGAATAAGCTAATAATAAAATATTTGTTATACAGGTTATATCTTTAGAAGGTTGGACAGACATCATGTACTACGTTCAAGACGCTCATAGCTTTTGGGACTGGATTTATTTTGTTCTTCTCATTGTGGTAATTATCGAAAAATTGTTAAAACTGGTTAATGAATTAAAATGGTTTTAGGTATCTCTAGTAATTTTTATTTTCAGATTGGATCATTTTTCATGATCAATCTCTGCTTAGTCGTAATTGCAACACAATTCAGTGAGACAAAGAAACGTGAAATGGAAAGAATGCGCGCTGAGCGTGCTCGCTTCACATCATCGTCGACATTAGCTTCGTCGACTAACAATAGTGAACCAGCAACTTGCTACGCTGAAATTGTCAAGTATGTCGCACATTTGTGGAGGAGATTCAAACGGCGGATGGCAAAAAAGATCAGGTAGCAATTGAAACCTAAATTTTCTTGACCTAATTCTCTCAAAATTCTGAAATAATCAATTGTATGTATCAAAATAAATTAGTTATTTTATTATATTGATATATTTAAAATGGTATTTTAGAGTATACAAATATCAAAGAGCGCAACTTAGATGGCGGACAAGCCGTGAAACACTTCAACTACCAGCGAATCGTCCAAAACAACACCATCCTTGCTGCCCTCGTGCACACCCTCAGGTATATTTTGAACTAATTTAACATTTTTATATTAGCTACTTAGATTTAAAATTTGAAATTGTTAATGTATTAGTTAAATCTCTATTATAAAAAAATATTTTATTATTAGGGTAACGGAAAGGGTGTGGAAGAAGTAGGAGACGAACCACTGAGCAGGCCCAGTTTACTACGCGTGCCGTCGTTGTCTGCTGCTGATCTCGAAGTAAGTAAATTACAAATAAGACTTTTAAATGTTAAAATTTTTCGTTCAAGGGCAATATTTTTTTTATCTGTTCCTAATGATTGTTTTTGTGTTAATACCTACATACCTCACGTACCTACATTGATCAATTTGTAACTATTAAATGTTGGAATATATAGTGTAAGTACTTTTGTGTTATCTTCTCTTAATACAGAATGCATCAAATCTGTCACTATTATCGCCTCCGTCTCTTGCTCGAAGACGATCGTCGGTGATGTTTAGCGACACGGTTCTCCTGCATGTGCCAAACGCACAAAACTTGGCGCATCCACATAATGTCTGCTCGTCTGAGAAGATGACACAAACTGGTAAGCTAACTTAAAAACTTTTATTAAATAAACCAAAATAAGAAATAATACTTAAAAACTTAAGTAATGAACGAGTTCACACAACATCATAAACTTTATTACCATCTTAAAACGTAAGGCCGCACTTTCTTAATTTGACTAATCTTATTTCCTATTCAATATTTTCGGAACCTGAACCTTTCTTATTCTTGTTGAAAAAATTAATGACTTTTTAACAAATAAAAAAATATTTATAGATTCATTGTGTCAACGTGACTGGCTTAAGTGCCAAAGTGGTGAGTCTAGAGAGGTAGATCTAGACAGGATGTTAGACGGGCATGCGCAAATATATCTTAACTTCACTGTAATCTATCACTTCTTAGCCTCTTCAATTAGGAAAATAAATATTTGAAATATCAACATTAACCAAAGCAATGTAATAAATATTATAAAAAAGGAAACATTAAATAGAGCAATAAATGTTGCCAATAACATCATCTACGTTATTGGGATTTCGATAAAATAAATCCAACTATTTGGTACAACATTTTTTGTTACGTTTAGATTTTAGAGAAAATATCACGTAATCAGCAAATTTCCATTTCAGAAAAACTTCATTCTTAAATTGGCTCTAAAAATTTTCCACTTCCTTTTCTTAAATAGATAACACTGCTCCGCTTTTAAATATATATGTACATGTGTACTTCTTCTAACTTATAAGGACATCTTGACGTCATTAACAAAAGTTAGATTAGTTATATTAAAAGTATCATAAGACATAGTTACTATAGTCTTTAATTTGACAGATTAATCTTTAATAAGTTTAGTACGTACATAAAGATTAGTACTGCACAGTAGTGACACTTACTTTGGGCATAGAGTTCGACCTGCCGGCAGGGGAGACCGCAGAAGAACGCGCAGCAGCTGGCGGAACTATGTCTTGTCAAGAACTATTAGCACTATCAGGAGCCTTATCTGCTGCCTTACCTACTGGACAAGTCGCTTTAGACTCATTCTTCGAAGAACTAACTAAAGGCATTAGCAAACGAGCTGGTGAAGATAAATTGGACACGAAGGTAATACGAACGAAGAATAAAGTTCATTATAATGAAGCACGAAAACTGAGAAAATATTGTAATTGTTTTAGATTGTCGAAATAGAAGATTTTTCGTGCTGCGCTGAACTAATAGCGGCTGAAGCTGCCGCAGCTGAAAAGAAAAAGGGAAGATTTTCAAATGCATGTTTAAGACTCTGGCGACAGATATCGAAAGGTTTTTCATTATTACGAAAACATATAAAAATAATTGTGAACCACAAATATTTTCAACAAGGTATTCATTATTAAAGAAGATAATTTAGATTATTTAACAAAGAATTTATTGCTTTTTAATGCTTACATTTTTGTAGGTATTTTGCTGGCTATTTTAATTAATACATTATCAATGGGAATTGAGTATCATAACCAACCAGAAGAATTAACGGTAATAGTAGAATACAGCAACATTGTGTTCTCTGCCATATTTGCAGTAGAAATGCTTCTTAAAATTATCGCCGAGGGACCTTTTAAGTATATATCGAATGGATTCAATGTGTTTGATGGTGTAATTGTAATTCTAAGGTAAATTTTATAATCTTAGAGATCTCAATGCAAATTTGTATATTTCTGTGTTACAAAATTTCTATAATATAAAACATTTCTATATTCCAATGTAGTGCGTTTGAACTAGCACAAAGTATGGGTAACGAACACGATTTGGCTGGAAGCTCAGGATTATCAGTGTTGAGAACATTTCGACTCTTGCGCATTCTAAAGTTAGTGCGGTTTATGCCTAATCTTAGACGACAACTCTTCGTGATGTTGAGGACAATGGACAACGTCGCCATCTTCTTTTCGCTTCTTGTTCTATTCATTTTTATATTCAGGTAATTACTCTGGCAATTTCATACACATATTTGCTTTCATCGATATCAGTAATACGATCAATTATTTTTCGGGCAAAGGTTATGGGGTATAATTCTGGGGTATAATATAGTTTTAAAACAGTAACTAAAAATTTTAAAAGATAAAATGCATGAAGTTAAAAAAAGTTATAAAGGGAAGGATTAGTAAAATAGCGTTTAAAAATGACAATTCTAATTTAAATTTATTTATTATTTTTCAGTCTCTAAGATTATTATTTTGATTTTTTTGTTTATTATTATCATTTAATAATCTTTAAAGACCAAAATATATTCACTTTCAACTTTGCGACTAACTGCGATTTTCTTTTAACACGTCTTAAACTAATGAATAGACCCTTTTTCTTATTTGGATTTCTGTTTTCTCGTCTCTATTATAGTTCTACTTATTATTTTTTGCTAATATTTAACTATCTTGAAAATCTTAAAATTTTTCGTCGCCAGTATATCTCGACCCCTTTATTGTAAACTTAACGTCACTTATCTACAGTAGCTATAGTAGATTCAATTAGACTACAAGTAAGGATATAGCAATCTTTCGATTGCTATATTTGATTTTATTTTTCTTTGTAGACAGTGAAGATTTATACGACACCTCATAAAATATAAAATAGTTTCTACTTAACTGTCACACCCGCATCCTAACCTGTGCACTATCTAACTGTGAGTGATTTCTCCTGTTTTCATTTCTGCCTTACCCTTATCTGTTAGCCATTTCTACTTTGACATTTAACGGTACATACACCACCACTGTCCACACTCTTTACAACTTTTTCTCTTCTTCTTAATCTTATTTATAATAGACTTTCACGCTTCCTGCTTCTTGTCCACTCGGTTTATTTACACCTTGCACTTTTCACATTTCATCTTAGTTTTAACTTACACCTATATATTTTATACAGTAATTAATATATCCTCCTGTTACATCGAAAGGACTGTAGTAATCGCACTTTTATCTAATCGTATATTGCGTGATAACGTTCAGCATCCTCGGTATGAACCTCTTCGGGTGCAAATTCTGCAAGAAAGATGAAGAGGGCGATGTAGAGTGCGACAGAAAAAACTTTGATACGCTCTTGTGGGCCTTTGTCACGGTGTTTCAGGTATTGAACATTTTAAATTAAAGTACCTAACAGACAATCCAAAAACAGACAGAACTTGCAACATACTAAACGCTTACCTACGGGTCCGTTAGCAGTAAACACTCACGACAGAATGACAATTCTTAAAATAGAAGAATGTCCTTGTGACGGCTTATCGACTAACCACGCGAGTACACAACGACTCGTCACTATGCTGCAAGAACTTTGGCTTTGGACGAAATTTTGTATACTAGCTCTGTGGAACTAATCCGGCTTGCAGCTCAGTGCGTCGTCAAACAGGCGTTCAGACGCGTAACCGCTACCCTAGAACCCGCGTAGTACAGAAATAGTACCATTGGTAACAGATAGCTCGAACATCATCTAGAATCACGATTCACCATTGTTGTGCCGTACAGTATTCCCATCAAAAGTTGTCGAAGCACATTTACTTAGTCTGAGAGCTTGGTTAATTCGTAGGGTAGATTAGGTTGATCGAGCCGAGTCGCGGGTTACCCTCCGTCAGTTCCTCTGATTCCACTACTACAGCTGTACTCAGTTAAAACAACTCTCTATCACTTTGCATGCTGCTTCTATTGTTTAGGTCTGTATGAAACAAGTTATTTTGATGACTTTTAGCCAATTTTAATTTTTTTACTATTTTGCTTCACTTTTTTCAGCAATTTCACTTGTTTCGTCAGGATATCCTGCATTTTTCCTTATTTCAGTAACGACCTTACTTCCGATTCTTTCCCCTTGTTTCTTAAGATAATTTTTAAATTCTTAATACTACAAAGTTAAATTGTTTATATTTTAAAAGAAATTTTACTTTCTACACTTGATTTCTGCATCAAGGCATAATTAATGCATTTAAATGAATGAATCAATATTTACTCGAATCATAAAATATTTGAATGAATTTTTTTAAATTATATTTTTATGCACTTTCGTTTGCCTATTTTGTCTTTCAATTTTTGTTTAAGCATTTGATTATTCAGAGATAATGAGGCAGTATATAAAGATGAATGTTAATTAAGATAACTTTATGGGGAACTTGCACTAAATAACGTTGTATTAAATACATTATTTAATTTAGATTTATTAACAAACCCGTTGGTGGTGGCGTATCAACGGCGATAACACTGCTTAACTAATTTAACTGTATTGTCCGTCCATAGTTATTTAATTTACGGTAGAGGCATTTACAATCTAGCTAGTTGATAAAAATTAAAAGACATAAAAAAACTTCTTGTAATATATCTCTTTAATGAAATACCAGCAAATTAAAGAGTAATCGTAAATTCTCTACCTTAAATTAATAATGCATCGTCCATCTATGGGGCTGCAGTGTTAGCGTCGCGTACGCACTTTACATCGTCTCGACGACTCGGTCGCGTATGCGCATAGCATTTTGTTTTTCTTTCATTTTTTCATCGGCCCCACGTCACGCAGTATTCTGGGCATGTATCTATTCGGTGGTAAGTTTTGCAAGTTCGTCGAAGATAACGGAACCGAACGCGACTGTACCTGCCCAGAGATCATCTCGCATCATCCCAAGTGTGAGTGCGACAGGAAACATTTTAATAATATTCTATGGGCTACCGTCACCGTATTCCAGGTAAGCCTTGAGAGACTAATAAAAAGTTACATTGTCGATTTATTTGCGATCCCGTTCGAACTGGCTTTTAGAGGGTAGATTGCGTGTTTCTCGTATTGACGACGATTCAATCAATGTAAAAGAAATTGTCATCGTCTTTAATTGGCTTAATCTAGCCATAAAATCTATTGCAATGTAAAATTAGATTCGTTAAGAGCGATAACGAGAAACTCGCTGGAGTAGTTCATTTATCGAGTACCTATTAGTTTTATGCTATGCATTTATAACGAGCAATAAGTAGTTAGTGCATCTTGCTTATAGAATATTAGTCAATGCTGGACCCTTTTTGCTTGTGTACTCCAATCGCCGTCTGTGTTACCTTTCATTGAAATGTAAATTGTTGTGTACACTAACACGTCGACATGATACTTATTAACACTAACACGTTATTTACTTACAATTATTTTCGTTTAATTCGTTTTTTTGTTCTTAACATTTATACTAACAACTTTTCCACGACGTTGAGGCACGACTACACAAACGACAGCACACCTCGCTTATTATGATTTATTACGGAAATTTGAATATTTCAAAATACATGTTGTGGTAGATTGATTTGATGTTTTAATTATATATTCTGAAATCAGTTCCCGAATTCCAGGTGTTGACACAGGAGGATTGGAATGTTGTTCTATTTAACGGTATGGAAAAAACGAGTCATTGGGCTGCATTATATTTTGTGGCTTTAATGACTTTCGGCAATTATGTTCTATTCAACTTACTGGTAGCTATTCTAGTAGAGGGATTTAGCTCAGAGGTACTTTATTAGTCATATTTATGTAGTTGGAATCCATAAAATTAATGTTATTATTAAGTAATTCAATGGACGTTTTTAGAGGAATGAAAGAAGGGAGCGAGAACAACGGGAATTGGCTAAATCGAAATTGTCAAGCGAATGCTTCTCTGACAACAACGAATTGCAATACGACGAATCCAATTCAGGGACTCATTCCAGTGACAGTTTTTCCCAGGTGATTTCATTTTAATACGTCTTTTTTTCTCGTAATCAAAGTAAATTTACTTCAGAATAACGTTTAATAGGCCCGACATTTTCGTGCAAATTATATAAAATTCCTCTTTTCATTACTTATTTACTTAGTTTGTCTTATATCAATAAGTTTCCACTAATTTTTTATCGGCATATTATAGAACAGACGTCATATATTCCATTAAAAACAAATGAAATTTGTGCTATGATAGGTAAAATAAAATATATTTTAACAGAATGAAATAAAAAACTATTGGAAATCAGCGGACGATGTGCGAAAAGCAAAAGACGATGTAAACGGCCACAAGGATAAAGCTTTAAAAGTTAAACGAAAAACGAAATCATCAGCTCATCACCCAGCCCTGTGCAAAGATTGCGCGCAGTCCAACAAATGTAATATACAAAAGGTAAGGTTTTCATTATTTTCTGGCAAAAAATCCCAGATCAATATTTCCTAGAATAGAAACTTATATCTTATTCCTATAATCGAGGATTCGCCTTTGTTAACATTTGATATGTAAATACGATTTTCAATACGGAGAATAATTCTGATGTCTGAGATAAATAATATTATGTATCTGTTGATCCAAAAACTTTAGGTATTTCTTTATAAAGTACAAAGATACAAGTTTTAGTTTTTTTGCTTCGATGTAAATAATAAAACTCTATATAGGATTTTAAATAAATAATAAAATAAAAAATCGTATACGTGCATACAAACAAAGCCAATATACTGAGATTTCCTGAATATTACTACGCACACACTTTTCATTACGATACTACACCTACCGTGTTTTGTTCTATACCCTGAAAGAGAGAAAAACGCTTTACAAACTTTGAATACGGAACAACAATAGAATGCATTCATTGTACCTCGGTTTGACATCCTTTCTGTAAATCAAAACCACGTTTAAATCGTATACGAATCCGAACAAACGTAGGTACACGTTACAAAGAAAAACATAGACGTATTAAATCCAGGCTTTCTATTGAGCTTACTGGTCGAAGAGTTATTGAGTCGATATAAAAGGCTTCCAATTTGGTCCAATTTATTTTCAACATGTAACTATTGAATCAAATGGTTTTCACCAATTACTTCGAAGAAACGAAAGTTGATTTTTTAGAAAGACTATACATTTTTTACAACATTTTTACTTCTTTTATTTTTCTAGACCTATTTTCAATTTTGTAACTCCTCTCGCCTATACAATGAAATATCTACAAGAAAGTTTTAAAATACTATAATTCTAGGAACATTACTTTTTGTAACAACTATATAATTATGTACTATATAGATTGTACAATATTACAATATCTAACATGAACCCTGCACCTAACTAACCTAACAATAATAACAACTTTTAGGAATCAAAAATGCTAGCATCCAATACTGGAGCAAGTGATAACAGTACAGTAGTACCAATGATAACTCACACAGCTGCCACACCTCAAGATTCACCATCAACGACTTTGGAACCTGGAACGACATTCAGAGACTTTAATGTAGCACTGACTTTAGAAAGATCCACTATGTTGTCAAGCTTGGATTCCATTGACAGGACTTCTGTATGTACTATTTTAAATTTTAATGTTAAGGTTACGATTTACCTTAAAATAAATTTAACGGCTAAATAATATGCTAAATTATTATAGGTCAGAGAATCTATTTATAAGGAGTTATTAGAAGATTGACAGATGATTTATTTGGATATCGTGAAACAGACGCTACAAATACTAATTTAGTCGTAGTTTCTAAAAATGTTTTCATTACTATCTACAAACTATTAATGGATTAAAAATAAATAATCTGCTATTCTTTTTATGATGAACTATTTTAAAACGATAATTTGCTTTCAGGTCACCAGCATACCAGGTTTATTAAAGCCACCGAATAGTTACACCTTAACACTCCATTCTGCTGCAGCCCAGTTAGGGGCTGAAAAAGCCAGACTGCCTCCAATGTCTCTCGCCCCTCCCCCTTTAACCCTCGCCCCTCCTCCCTCAAGATCCACATCCCCTGCTTCCACTCCAACTACACCAAGGTCTTTGCCATCTCCAATGTTGCCAGAAAAAAACTTACACGTCACTATTGCTAAGGACGATAACTGTCTTAACGTTAGTGACAAATCTAGCCTACTGAGCTCTCAAAAGTAAGTCATGAATGAGTTTTGATTAAGAATTTTCGAATGGTATAATATTGTAAGAAATCTATAGATACTGATTTCAATAATTTATAGTTTCTTGGAACGTTACATTAAATACTATAGTTACATATTGTGTTTATTAAAGTATAAAGTTAAATTTCAGAAGTCTCACAGCAACCACTCCTAGTATAAATGGAGATGACAAATGCAAAGTACAACGTGGCTATAGCTGGCGTCTCTCAAGGCCTAGCTTGAGACGAAAAAAGCAAAGAACGGGATCTGATTCGGACGCAGTTATATTAAATAATGGTCGTGACCACACAGCTTGTAATGGTAAGAAAAAAAAATATACTTATAAAATACATACATACGTAAAGTGACTGTTGGCTGGTACCAGTAAAAAAAATTCCATCCAAAATTAAGTGAACGATCAGTGTTAAATAGTTTAATCAGCGTTGAATTTCGGCACGTCCAAGATGTATTCTAAGGATGACTGTTCTATGTCACTTACTGTGCC
Source organism: Junonia neildi neildi (assembly GCA_018234505.1). Taxonomy (NCBI): domain Eukaryota; kingdom Metazoa; phylum Arthropoda; class Insecta; order Lepidoptera; family Nymphalidae; genus Junonia; species Junonia neildi. The sequence goes on from DVVJ01001517.1 coordinate 10,639, forward strand.
TTACTATTTCTAAATAGCCCAATACAATGAGAATTACGAAATCAAGCTAGTCATTTTACTGTCTATAATCTATACCTTTTAATACAAATATTCCTTACCCGTCCTTGATAAGTCATACAAGTATATGGACCAAGAATTTTCACAGACAGAATATGTCTAGGGTTATTATGTGCATACTTGTTTTATTTGTGAATAAATGACTTTCTCTATCTATCTATTCATCACTTCATCCTAGGTTCAAGTCTTAGAAAGAACGAGCTGCTCCTCTCATCGTCAATGGTGATCAAGAACGACACACAATCTGAACTCAACAACCGCTCGAAGGCGCCCGCGTCCCGTGTGCTCGCACCGCCTGTGAGGCGAGTCTCCGCTCACACCACGCCTATACTGCCTGATGTGAGGAATTTAATAATTTTATATAACTAATAATAATTATACTGTATAATTATTATTAGTTATATAAAATTATACAGTATAATTTTATATAACTAATAATAATTATACAGTATAATTATTTAAAATATGGACACGATCCAGTACTGGATATGGAACTGGTC
>DVVJ01001518.1:0-11194 GCA_018234505.1 Junonia neildi neildi
AATTGTTTTATATTTATGTATTAAACTGACACACTGTAAAAGTAATAAATGTTATTTGCAGTTAACAATTTTCTTTTATCTTTATTACAATATTTATGGCAAGACTAGGTATAATGTTCTGCGTTTTGACGTCAGTTGTTCCTTTTTTTTATTTAAAAGAGACTTATCGTTTTTTTTTCATTTCCCACATTAAAAGCATTTAATTACATACTGTTGTTTTTTTTTCGTCTATTGTTTTGGTGGACTTTAAATAGTTAAATTATAAGTAATTAAATTAGAGTCGAAATTTGTGTTACATTTATTTAATATTATGTTAACTAAAACTTTATATTTTCACGAATTATTAAAATGAAGTGACAATTCACATGAAGATAAAGTATAAAGTTCTATTTATAATTAAATTATTTTGTTTCAGGTGTAGTACAATACATGCAATTTAGATACCAAAGTGGGGTGCTATACAGGCTAAAGGCGTTGGGTGCGAGGCACAACATGGACATCACCATCGAAGGGTTCCACTCCTGGATGTGGCGGGGACTCTCCTATCTCCTACCCTTTCTCTTCGGAGGCTACGTTTTCCAACTGTATATTGCTTACACGCTCTACCACTTAAGTTTTCATCCAGAAGCGACATGGCAGGTATGTGTATCACTTGATTTTAATAATATTAGGAAATAGTCTAAAAATTATCAAGTATTAAAATGCATGCAAAAAAGAAATGAGGTAGGTCGTGGAACACCTCTAGGCAAATCTCTCTTTGTCATTTCTAATAACTAAAGTATCGCTCAGATATTTTCCCGATTTCCGGCATAAGGGACTTTGTTCCAATAAGAAAATATATCCAATTAAGTCATTATTTGTAATTAATGTACTATTAAATTTTCATTACTTGTGTAATTACCCTTTTATAGTCCATGTTAATAATAATGTACTTGATATTTCGTATGGAAAACCATGAAAACCAGGTGGCAGCGTTAAGTATGTCGTTCCTGCTTATCGGCATCGGTAACACGGCCACCACGCTCATAGTGATCCCGCAGAAACTCAACGAGCAGGTACCGAGCTGAGGAGCCCAGCATACTCGCACGAATATCTGTGTCACTTTTAGTGTTGCCATTCATAGTCGACTGCAGTGGAACTCCGGTAATCCGACAAACGTTTTGCAGAGCGGTGTCGGATTATAGAGTACTCCCTAAAACCCCCCATAGTCCGGATTTTTTTACAAAATAGTATCTTGTAATCCGATACTTCATAGATCCAATGATAAGATTCTACATGTGTATTCTGAAGTTCAAATCGCACTCCATTATATACGTATTTGATTTGATTAAAGAATGACCAAGAGGTTCTTTATGCTAGATACTAATGACTTAACCGCAATTTTTGTACTAACCGATTAGCTTATTGTGTCAACACAGATCGCCAAGTAACAGACGAACATGAAAAAAAAAAATGTACGTAGATGTGGTAAATTAAACTCAGCAATTAGAATCAAAACAACGCCTCGAGTACAATTGTAGTGGTGAAATATAGATAATGTCGGACTAAAAGGGGTTCCGGATTAAACAGGGCCCGGATTACCGGGGGTCTACTGTATAATTATGTAACTTATTGATAGATATCGGTAACTTTATTTATTATTGTCACAATCGATAGATCGAATTTGATCATTTTATTGACAGCGCGACACTATGTCATCGGTACTATGAATATGTTTTACTTTGGCAACACTAGTCACTTCGTTGTGATCTTGTACGATTTATACATACCTAATCCGCAAATAAAAATACTTTTCATTTTTTAAATAAAACGCGGATTAATATTTTAAAAACATTCTGTCATTATATTAAATTTTAATCTTTTTCCGCAGTAATAAATGAAAAGTATGTATACTTGATTTTTATTGTAGGTACCTATACCGTGAATTATATGATATCGGATTACGGTTATCCTGATACAAGTTAATAACATATGAGTCACGATAATTGTTGGAATACAGCGGATTAAAGTATAATGTACGGGATCACCTTATTGAAGTTGTAGCAGAATTACCTGTCACTTTAATAAGGGCAATTTTATTATTGCTCGTGTATATTTCTTTTGTGTGATTTTATTTTATCGGTGTAGCAATTAATTATTTTATTTACTTGGCTGACTTTTTATATGGGACTGGTTTTGATAAACAAAAACATTGTATATTGAGAACCAAATGATAATGATTTTATTAACTTTGGAAATTAAGGCGTAGGCTTATGTTAACTTATTAAAATGGCAGGTGTAACAAATTGTATTGCATTTTTGTAGTTTTTATTTATTTTAATAGATAAAATGTTTCATATAAGATTTTGTAATCAATAGTTTGAATTCGTAATATAACTTAAGCACCTTGCGACTTTGTAATTCAGTTTGCTCAATATTTATCAAAGTTGTTGACTCTCATGCTTCGCTCAGAATTGCGCAAATTGTTAACCTTGTAGGTCATGTTTATGGAATTCAATGTTTGCCTATATGTTTGTACGATATAAGAAAAGAACACATACATAGTTGTTTTCTTTTTCATATCGTCCTGCATGGAAATAACGCGGTAAACTGGATCGCAAGTTTAGCTTTTATAGATTTATATTATTTTGTTCAATTTCCAATTTTTGCTTTTGTTAAGTGTTAAAGTAGTTGGTCATAACTTCAGAATCTCCTATGTATGTAACATCCATAATAAATTTTATCTCTAGAAATACACGCTTCAATTTTTAGTAAAAATTTCGCTTTTTAATTTTTTATAAGTTGAATGATGTCTAAAGTAATTAAATTTTTGCACATTTTAGTAAAAAAGGAAGGGATTTTTTTAAATACGAGTATAACGGTTGAAATGTTTTTTTTTATTTGTAAGCATTGTTGTTAAACCTTAATTAGTGGGTCCAAAAAGTTTTTTCGTGGGTTGTTATTTAATGCATTTACGTAATAAATAATAATAGATTATAATTTTTTCACTGTATTAACTGAATGTGTTTTCAATGATTTTTAATTTATTTAATATATGTTCTAGTCGTAACATCTCTGCTTCAAATGACGCTACCCTAGTAAATGTAAAACAAGCCGATGTCACGTTATAAAATTCATCTTGTAATGATAAAAAAATTAATTAAATACCTAATGTACCTACTTGTTTTATGAAAATAATAGTGCAGTTAAATTAACATTAAAAAAAAAACTAAATAATACCAAATATTATGAATGACGTAGTAGTCATTAATCCGATTTGATAAAATGAATACATACCATATCTGTAATACGCAATGTTTACATATGAAAATCTTAGTTCAAATAGTGTCATGAAAATAATTTTAGACTTTTATTTTTGCAATAACGTAACTTCGGCTTTATTTGCTTTTTACTTACACACAAGTTATTATTTGTAATAGAAAATTAGAACAAATTATATCTATAATTTTAAAAAGAAATGTAACCTTTGCAGCTTTGTAAAAATAAATTATTATCATAAATGGTTTTAAAAATAACCATTTTCCCTTCGATCAAATAAAGTTATACTCTTTTATGTTATACTACTATTCTATTACCTTTATCATATTTTTTTGTTTATATTTAATGTCTCTGTGGTTGCAGTTCAACATAGAATAACTCGTTTTGAATTTATGAATTTAGCACAAAGTCTAATACATAATATACTAATTACCGAAAAATAAAACATTTTTTACATTTTTTCAGTTTCCTGTCTGTACCTTTCTTTGCTGATTACTTATCAATATGATGAAAAAATACACTTTGAGTTCTATCTCTATAAAATGATTTGTAAATCGGCTTCGAAAAAAGTTAGGCTTATTTACGAAATTTAAAGTATGTAACAAATATCACTAGAGCTAGTCATAAATATGTACATCTACTAATGCTTAAATTTTCAAACACAAAAATTGCTGTCTCCTAGTAATATACTATTCTTACGATAAAAACTTTTACAAAGTACTATGTATTTTAAAATAATTTCGAGATCTGTAAATTTTTATTACGTGGTACTTAAAACATTTTGTACATTTATTTTACAACTTGTGTATATAAGGCTGGCTGTATTTTCTTTTATTTATTATGCTGTGCTGAGTAATAAAATAGATTTTTAGTTGCAGAGTTTTTGTTTATTTGAATATTTAGTTTTGCGATGTTTGGCAGGTGACTTACCTGGCGGCATTGTTCCTTATTTTGCACTCCTGCAACATGTTCACTATACTGCGAGTGTTGCGCAAGAAAATGCTCGGGCGCCTGAAACTGCGCTACAAATTACGCGCGATCGCGTACGGTTTCTCCAATGAGATCGCAGTTTTGGTACGTGCCCGACATATTCACGTCGAATGATATATTTATATTTATAAGCAGATATGGGAAATGCGGGCTCTCTTGTCTTCGGAATTACGATACACATTTTTTTAATATCAAAGATTCAGATCATCTAACTCGAATAATAAATAACTCATTTACAATTTAGTTTTAAATAAACTTTTATTTTACATAGAATCTGGCGCCTTAAGATATTTTCATTCGTTTGTTAAAAATTGTTTCGGGAGTGTTTTGTTGAAATTAAACATATTAAGGTAATATAGAACAACAAATGTTATTTTGTATTTTGTTTTCATATCACTTTATTCAATGTGTTGTTGCAATTTTTAAATAATATTAACATATATATATTTAATCAGTGTTTATTTAAAATAAACAAAAGCATGGCATGCACCATATTAATTTTCGGCAAGTAAAATTTTAATGTTTTGTCTATGTGTAAATAACACTTTCATTTTTATTTGCATATTAGATTGGTAGACTTATTATGTATGTATTTTCATTTGAATAGCACTCACTATCGTCTTTCTTCGATGTATTTCAAGAATATCGATATGTCTATAAGTAAGCAATACAATCTGTGCACACTATATTGCTTGCTTTCAAGTGGGGTTTTTTTAATCACATATTTTATTGTTTCATTTGAAATTAACAAATAGTTAGAAATATATCACTTACAGAAATAAGAGTGCCATTTTTAAAGAGATTCCATTCGCCATTCCAACTTAAAAATTGCATTCTGTACATTTGACATTATTATGGAAGCATGTACTATATTTGTAATAGAGCGTATCAGATTGTTTGTATAATTTAGCTAACTGTAGATATAATACTATACGTTTTATAAGTTCGTATCTTTTGATCATTTTTACTCACTATAATGGTGTTGGTATTTATTACGTTCTATCGTGTCGCGACATGAGCATATTTTTAAATTGAGACGAAAATATATAAGAGGATCTAGTGCAAGATTTTAGACTATTGATTAGGTATATTGTAACGGTTTATAATTTTGAGTATAGATAAAAATACACCGCCAACCCTTTTTTAATAGATGGCGCTGTATTTCCCGTTTCAAATTTTAAAATCCCCTTGAAATCAGTTAACAAATTCATCCCAGGCCCTAGCCCTTGATATTACTATACCGACACTGTAACGTGCAACGTTTATAATTACAGCTTTGACCAGCCAAATACTATACATGGTGTTTACAGATACGAACTTATAAATGTAGAAGTTTTTACTAACTTTTATGTTCATAAGTATATTGTGTATTGTATACAAAGACTTATATAAATTATATGGTTACAGGATCAAAAGTGGAGGCAAAATAAACTGGACACAAAATAAACTTAATCGGTGGAGGGTCAATATCTAAACGGAACTATTTATGATCAATACCTTTATATCTGATTATTTAAACAATATATTTTCGTATAACAAGAGTATTTGGACTGTGGGTATTAATGTTATTTCTCGATGTAAATATAGTTTATTATATTAAACAATAATAACATCAGTTCTTATTATTGCCCGTTTAATACTTCCTGTCACATTAGTGAAATATTGAAAAAAAAAAGATTTCTATTTACAAAATAATTAAATTATAAATTATATTAAAGGAACAATTATTATAACTGAACTAATTTTTAACAACGCTTCAAAATTTCTGGTTTTATACATTTTTTATCAATTATATACAACTTAATTCTAATTTCTGTGTATTTAAAAATTGTTAATTTGCGAAACTGTTTTTTTTTTATATTGTAGAATGAAAGTTATAATTGTCTGTTTGCAATTATTACAATTGAAATTATATAACGTTTTATAGTTTATATTGTTGAAAAAATTGCATAAAAAAATGGAAAATATGTTAGAAACATCAGCAATGTTTCGAATCTTAGCAATTTAATTAAATATACAAATTCTCACAAAACACAATATTTCGAGATACTTATTATTCTATATCTCTTATTTATAACGTCTTTACTGTCATTTTGTTGGCATTCATCACAACACTTCTGAAACAACAATAGTTGGACAAAACTGACTAATCATCATTTTTCAGTTGCTTCGTCATCACTTTCACTGAAAGAGTTTCGATGTTCATTGTAATCCTCGATACGTGGCTTTTTTATTAAAAGTCCTTGTTTCTGTAACTTTTCGAGAGCATCTAATGTATTCTTCTTTGCAGTGTTAATTTCACATTTTTCTTCTACTTGTGTTGCTTGTTTCGAACTTGTTTTCATTATTTTGAGCCCGGAAACACTGCTTAATCTGCTAAGTTGTTGTTGCGAACTCATACTGACTTCTGATCGGGTTTGAGTGGCCGTCACTCCGCCCTTCCCTTTGACAGTTTTAGTTACGCTAGAGAAATCGGACCGACTTTGAGTTGCCGAACTAAATTGCATAGCAGAATCGTCCTCAAAATTTGCCATATCTGAAGAACTTAAAAGGGACTCCTTAGGTTTTTTAAAACAACTAAAATGTCCAACCTCTTCAGAAGGTCTTTTCGTTGTTTGGCTTAGTGCATGGGGAGAAATTTTTAATTTTCCTATTGGAGGTTTTTGAGGACTACATTTAGGTGGGGCTACTTTTCTTACTGCAGACGAACTGGGGCCAGCCAGTCTTGGTACATTTATTGTTGGTCGTACAGGTACAAGTTGATTTGATGGTCTGACTATAGTTGGATTAGGATTCCTTACTACGGGACTAGCATTTCTTATCTTAGTGCCAATTGTGGGTGAAGCGTGTCTGACTGTAGTACCTTGTAACTCTCTTCCTGGCTGTTTGTTAATTATCTTCTGTGGTCTTATAGTAGGTTTTATATTGCATCGATTTTGTACAACTTCATTTGTGGATTGATTAACCGTTCTTATTGTTTTTGTAACTGTTGTTGTTATTTCTTCAATAACAGTTTGTGATTGAAACCGTTTTACTGTCTTAACAGTGTTGACTTGTTGTTGGTTAGAAGATGTAGAAACATTTTTATTAAATGAAGTTTGAGTTGTAGATCCACTGGCTTGTTGACTAGATTTGTTTATAGGTTGCTCACTTTTAACCACATTTGCTTTCAATGTCTTTGTACCTACTTGCTTATTCACATTATCTTCAGAACCGTCTTTTTGACATAATCCATCCCCTTCAGATTCATTCCGTTTTGTGTTTAATGATTTAATGGTAAGTTGTTTATTTAAATTTTTAAAATTTTCTAAACATGTGTTTTTATTCGAGGTTACAGTACTTTCTTTTTTTAATGTATTGGATTTAATTTGGTTTTCAAAATCTGAGAAATCGTCATCCGTTCCTGCATTATCTTCGTTTTCACTATTTGAAGCATTAGGCGACTCGACCACTGCACTGGTCTGGCTGTCATTACACTCATTGTCACTGACATCGTTTTCATTAAGTTCAGTGATTTTTACCTTACCTATTGATTCAGAGTCACTATAGTTCCCTTCTTCGAAATCGTCATAATCTTCAAAATTTTTATATAAATCTTTATTATACGTATTTGGGGAAGAGTTACGAGACTTAATAGTGATATTTCCACCTAAATTTTTTAATTTATTTTGAAGATTTATACTTCTCTGTATATTTTGTGATTTCTTATTTAATTTGATATTTTCGCCTCCCGTATGGGACCGTGTATTTTTGATATCAGTCTTTTTTTCCTTTGATTCATCTGGAACAATATTTTTTTGGTTTGATTTAATAACTATGTTTTTGCCAAGATTTCGCAATGCATCTAAAGGTGGTTTTGTAGATTTTTCTTCAATTTTATTGTTGGCAGCATCGCATTCATTGCCCTCACTATCAGAATCATCGATGTTAAAAATCTCTATTTCTTCGTTGATAGTACCTTTAGAATTATTCGGTATAACTTCTTTTATCTGGGTCACAGTATTTTTTTCTTGTTTGATGTTGGAAATTGGGTTAGTATTAGTAGTGGCTGTAACTGGTTTTGCTGTCACATTAGTCAAACGTTTTAAAATATCAAGATTAGCTTTCATTGGGCAACTTTCTTTTTTTACCGCTTCTAGATCATTTGTTTGATTATCGACTTGATTTTTTATTGCTATTTTATCCTGGCTAGTAGGTTTAGATATAGGTAAGTTTTTTACTTTTATTTTTTTTACTTCAACTGCACTTATATTCAATGGTTCGAGTTCATCAATATTATTCATTTCTGTATTTAAATTATTTTCAAAATCTTCATTATATTCACCATTTTCACTTTCAGCGTCGGAATTGATATTTGACATAGATGAGGGTGATTGTTTTGAAGGTTTAATTGTTAAGTGTTCTAAGGATTTATTTAAGGGTAGCTTTTTCTCAGCAGGTAAATCAGATTTTGTTAAATCAGGTTCCTTGTTATCCGTTTTGGTTTCTATTTTATCAGCATTAGGTATTTCATTACTTTTGCAGCTAACGTTTGCTGTTTTACTTTGATTTAAGGGTTTGACAGTTATTAGATGGCTCAAATGTTTTAGGGCATTTAATGTATTATTGGTAATATTTGTTTCTGTTTCTTTTTCACTATTATTATCATTATTGTCAGGGCTAAAAGATTCTTTATCTGATATGCCATAGTCAGCCAACAAACTGTGTTTTATATCGTGTATAGCTTTTGTGTGTTGATTAGGGCTAGGTATACGTGTAATATTTTCATTTTTCTCTTCTTCCATCATAGTATCTTGTACTTTGTCATCTTCAGTGTTTGATGAACTTTTGCATTCAGAAGTCGTATTTGTAGCATTTTCATCTTTCATAGTTTCATCAAGTTCGTCATTGTCTCCGTCAGCATTATCGTCACTTTTGGTGGGAGTCTTTGTATCACTTTTGTTTACAGTCTCATTTTCTGTTAATGTTTCACTGTTGACATTTGTGTCATTTTCAACAACTGCAGCATCTATATTAGTTTCTTTACTTGCCTCTTCGGTTTCTTCGTGATCAGAAGTAACATCTTTATTTTCGCTAGCAACAGCGGTCTTGTCAAGCGCTTTTGTCGTAATAGAGTTGGGAGTATCTTCATTTATTACAGTGCTTTGTGGCACACTTTTTTTAACAATTTTAATTTGACTATTTCCTTGACTCATCAGTTTAGATAATATTTCATTGGGAGTGTTCATGACTTTCGGTTTATGTTGTTCTTTCTTTAAATTTGGTAGGCCAAGATTATTTCCGGATTTAGTTTTCACAACTATACCATGTTTCTTTAATTTAGCTAAATTTGCATTTACCATTTTAGTTTCGGGTTTATTGGGCAATTTTTTACCCTTAACTTTCTTTAGAACAACTTGTGTCGGTACTTCTTCTATTCCTTGTACATCGAGACCATCGCCAAAAACATCTTTATTCATGTTAAGAAATTCATCAAGGGTTATAGCAGCTTTTTTGGACTTCTTATGTTTCTTATGTTTTTTCGACTTTACTTTATCTGGAGCGTCATTATCAGCAGACTCGCCCATAACTAATTGAAGAAAACTATCCTGTAAAATATAAAACACAATGTCACATTATCCATATCTTTTAAAACAAATACTAATGGATGCTAATGTAGCAAATATTTATAATTCACAAACTTGAAAAAATATTTTGTTTTATGCTTATTTATTGAGGAAGTTTGAAAATCATAACAAAGTAATAACTAAATGATGCTAAGCAGAACCCATAAATATCTATGTAGGATGCAAAATTTTACATGAGTGCAGCACAGAGGCTTATTTAGTTTTAACTTACAATGCCTCCCGCATTAACATCCTCTTCTTCTTTTTCTTCTTCTACCTTTTCAATAATTGGGGACACTGTTTCAAGCGAAAATTCTGTGACTTTTTCTTTCCTAGAAAAACAAATTTTTTAAATATTGGTAACATTTTTTTTAAATACATTGAATATGGTGATTAGAAAGGTTTAAAATATTTTACATTTCATTTGGTTCACTGTACAAGTCCGCAGTGGAGTGAAACGTTAGGTGCAATTCGTAAGCATCTAAATGGTAGAATATAGCTTCACAAAGAGGACATCTTAATATCTCAGTGGGGTACTGATTTTCATCTGAATGATCATCGCCCATGTGTTTCTGTAAATATAATAGTTTATTGTTATTATAAAAAAAATCTATAAATATCTATAAAAAGATTTATAGTGATTTAGTAACTCGTATAATATGTATATATGTATATTTCTGGAACTCACAGACTTGAAACTTTGCAGGAATAAACCAGTAAAAAAGGATTTTATAAAATTTAAACCCTAAAGACGTAAAAATATAACCAAACAGGACATCGGCTAGCATAATGTACAAACATTATTATTAGGTTGAGTCGTAAATAACTTCCATTTTTGTAATTAGACATTTAATTCGCTTTCATTTAAAAAACAATATTACAATAATTTGTTATATTTTTTTCCATTCTTATTTATGACCTTCTCGCATCTTCCTGACAGTTTAAATTGATCTCTTCGTTGAAAAATGTTTTGGTTTTGACTAAAAGAAATTTCCAATAGCCTGACTGACATGCATTTTACAATCAAAGGTTTTTCTATTTAAATAGGTTTGTAATCTACAGAAATTGTTGTAGCCTGTAGGAGGGAGGTCCGTAGTGTAAAATGCGTGTAGTAAAAAAATCACCACGCATAATTTTTTTCTTAAGTACCCTCGCTGTATTTGGATGCGTATTTTCATGCGCGCAAGAGTGACGTTTTTGCGATTGACGAGTTCAGGACGCTTTTCATTGAATTTCTCGTGCACTCTTTGCAACTGCTGTATGTACAGTAAAAGTTCCTTATTCGCGGGGTATACGTTCCATAAATATACCGCGAATACAGAATCCGTGAATATGGAATG
>DVVJ01001519.1:0-11191 GCA_018234505.1 Junonia neildi neildi
CGTTGTAGTGTTTAGTCGTCTTAGATTTAAAAGTAGAATTAATGTTAAAATTGTTACATTTTGTATAAATTATTAATTAATTGCATTTTGTTAATTTCAGTTTGTTAATTTCATTAAATTCGATTATTTAAAAATCCTACGTCCATTTTATTTATTTTTTTTAGTAAAATTTTTGTAAATCGCTAAATTCAGAAGTGGGATAGGACCTTCTGTCCATTCCACATTAACTTTTATAAAATTAAATTTTGTTTTGTTTCTTAGAAAATATGTCTGGTGATTCTAGTAGAAGAAAAAGTAGAAGTAAAAGAGGCTCCGAAGTGAACGAACAATTAGATGTAATATTAAAACGTTTAACGGCTTTGGAGAATTTGCAGACTCGCGAATCATCAAATCCATCTACATCCGTGGCAATAGCGGTCACTGGTGATAGGACTCCAATGGGGCCTCCTCCGTCCTCGCCGCGAATGAGCGAATCAAGTAGCAGTAGAATAGACGTGAATAGACCGTCGAGTAGTGGCAACTCGGATGTAGCAGACAGGATCATTGGAGCACTCAGCACGCTTACTCAAGTAAGATCTAACCATTATTTTGTCTCGAATTTTGACCCGAGTGTACACGACATCGACTCTTGGTGCAAAGAAGTTGACCGGGCTCGATTAGTGAATAATTGGGATGATAATGAATGTTTATCTAGAATTGCTAATTGCTTAAAAGGGGATGCTCAAAGTTGGCTTAATGACTGGGTTACTAACGATCGAACCTGGTCTAATTTTAAGGAAGAATTTAAGCCATTATGCTGCCGAAGAGTCGATGTTGCGAACATTTTATTTGACATTATGTGTACGTCTTCGGATAGTTATTCCACGTATGCGGAATATGCTCGACGTTCTTTATTACGCCTTGGAATTGTAAAAGGCCTTAGTGACGAGCTAATTGTAGCAATCGTTATACGTGGGATAACCGATCCTCAAATTCGTGCTGCAGCTACAAATGCAAAATTAACATCAAAGAATCTTATAGAATTTTTGTCAACTTACGTAAAGCCTAAACAAAGTCCAATTAACTCCCGTGATCCTGTGCGCTCATTCAAGTCCAGGCATTTTGACAATAAGCGCGGTATACATTTCAATTCTAGAAAACGGCCATATGATAATTCGAATACCCGCGACACAACGTGTTTTAGTTGTGGTAGCTACGGCCATTTAAGTAGATTTTGCCCCAAGAAGCCAAAAGTAGAGAATTCTAATGTTAACCCGCGTAATTTAGAGGGTAGTAGCACAAATAAATGTTCCTTTTGTAAGAAAGCTGGCCACAATATCGATAATTGTTTTGCAAAACAACGTTCAGAAACGCGAAACAAAAATAATGTAAATTTTTGTAAAGAATTAAAAAACGATAAAGTTAATAAAAATGATGTAACTACTGCTGTCATTCAAGGAGTGCCAGTTGACGTTTTAATTGATAGCGGCTCATGTATTTCGTTAATATCTGAATCAATTTTAAAATATTTTAATGTTAAACGATTTCCTACTTATCAACTGTTGAAAGGAATAGGTAGCCAAAATATAGAATGTAATAGTTTTGTAACCTTAGTCGTAGAATTTTATGACTTATCACTAGAAATCGATTTATTTATTGTACCCTCCAGTTGTATAGATGTACCTGTTATAATAGGAACAGATGTATTGAACCGTGACGGTGTCGCTTATATACGTACGAATGGTGAACATCGGTTAACCCGTGTTAATAATGTAAAATGTGTCTCATATACGCAACCAGATGTAGATATTGAAATAAATACTCCTTTAATTGGTAATGATCGAGATAGGTTGATATCGATTGTAAAAGAATTTTCCTCTCATTTTACTGTTGGTACGGCTACTTCTACAATTAAAAATGGTAGTATGAGCATTCGATTAACAAGCGATGTCCCAGTTTGCTATAGACCATACAAACTGTCTTTCGATGAAAAAATTCGCGTAAGAGAAATTATCCGAGATCTATTAAGTAAAGGCGTAATACGAGAAAGTGAATCAGCATATGCTAGTCCCATTATTTTAGTAAAGAAAAAAGACGGGTCAGACCGCATGTGCGTTGACTACCGTGCCCTCAATGCCATTACTGTAAAAGATCGCTATCCATTACCTTTGATTGAAGACCATATTAGTCGCCTTGGAAAGAGTAAATATTTTACATGTTTAGATATGGCATCGGGTTTTCACCAATTGAGAATGGATAGCGATTCGATACATAAAACGGCATTCGTAACACCGGAAGGGCATTACGAATATTTAAAAATGCCTTACGGTCTAGCCAACGCACCTGTGGTCTACCAACGGGTTATTACTAAAAATTTACAACGGTTTATTGATGATGGAAAAGTATTAGTGTATGTAGACGATGTAATAATACTAGCTAATAATATTGATGAAGCACTACAAAATTTAAAAGATGTTCTTAGAGTTCTTACGGATGCAGGGTTTTCAATAAATTTTAAAAAGAGCACATTTATTTCCGAAGAAGTAGAATACCTAGGCAGAATAATTGGTCGGGGTCAGGTCAGGCCGAGCCCTAGTAAAGTACAGGCATTAATAGACTCCCCTATTCCCTGTAATGTTAAACAAGTGAGACAATTTTTGGGCCTTGCTAGCTATTTCCGTCGGTATATACCTGAATTTGCTTCCAAGTCGGCTAGTATTGCACGTCTTACTCGTAAAGGTGTTCCATTTGTTTGGGGCCCAGAGCAGGAAGAAGCTCGCAAATATCTAATAGAGTGCTTAACTAATGAACCAGCTCTTTCCATTTTTGACCCCAGTCTACCAACTGAGTTACACACAGACGCGAGTGCGATAGGATATGGGGCTGTTTTGTTACAAGTGCACGATAAGACTAAGCGCCGTGTTATTGCATATTTTAGTAGAAGCACTCAAGGGGCCGAAGCTAAATATCATTCTTATGAGCTTGAAACCCTGGCAGTGGTAAAAGCTTTACAAAACTTTAGACATTATCTAATAGGCATCCCATTTAAAATTGTTACTGATTGTAATGCTCTTAAAATGACTGAAAGAAAAAAAGACTTATTACCCCGCGTTGCACGTTGGTGGATGTACATGCAGGATTTCAATTACACTATTGAGTATAGAAAAGGTACCCTAATGTCTCATGCTGATTATTTTAGCAGAAATCCTGTGTGTATCAACCACATTACGAAACCGAAAAACTGGGCACAAATAGCACAGTCAGCTGACGAGGAAACTCGTATACTAATTGACAAAGTTACTAATGGTCAATTAGATATGACTAGATATGTGGTAAAAAATGATCTCTTGTATTACAAATACTCTCCTATAGGAGAAGAGTCACGATTACTTTGCTATATCCCAAAAGGGCATAGGCTGAGCTTATTGAGAATATTTCATGATCAGCATCAACATATTAGTTCTGAAAAGACGGCAGATTTAATTTTAAAACACTTTTGGTTCCCTGGGTTACGTTCTTTTACTAAGAAATATATAACGCACTGCATTACTTGTATTTCGGCCAAAAAGGTCCCAAGGGCTTCGCTTCCACCAATAACTTCTTGGGTTAAGCCAGATACGCCCTTCAAAATGGTCCACATAGACGTTTTGGGACCTCTGCCAATTTCTGAGAAAAATAAGTACGTCCTTATTGTGATAGATGCATTTTCTAAATACTGTCTACTATATGCTTTAACTAAGCAAGACATTACTGAGACAAAACGAGCTATTTCTAATGCTATATCTCTATTTGGTGTCCCTGACAAAATAGTTACGGACCGAGCAAGAATGTTTGACAATAATGAATTTCAAAAATGGGCATCTGATATGGGCTGTATTATACATTTCATAACACCTGGAGTACACAATGAAAACGGACAAGTAGAACGATACTGTCGAACGGTATTAAATATGTTGCGCATTGAGGCCCACAATAAGGAAGACGATTGGTCTAAGTCGTTATGGCGTTTACAATTAGTACTTAATTGTACTAAACAAAAAACTATTCAAGTTTCGCCATTACAGCTTCTAACAGGTATAGAAGCCATGACTCCTGTCATCAGAAACCTAGTTCGTGATATTGCCGACGACGAAACATCACCAAACCGTGAGGCATGGCGTGAATTACGTCGACAGAGGGCTAGTGAGCTAATTGAGCTTAATCGACAAAAGCAAAACGATTATGTGAATCAAGGGCGCAAACCCGGAAGAACTTTTAAGATAAATGACCTTGTTTTTGTCATAAAGGATGCTCAGATTACGGGTAAACTGGATTCTGGCATGCGAGGCCCGTATCGTGTGTGCAACACATTACCGTATAACCGATACGAGTTAAAATTGCTGGGAGGATCGTATGGAAAAACCACTCAAGCTTCCTCTCAGCATATGGTCTTATGGCGTGGAGAATGGACTCCGGATACCTGCGCATCGTTTTTTGAGAGTAAGTTTTCAGATATTGACGTGTTAACTGTGTCACGTCTATATTTTTGCTTTAGTGGCATGTTAACTGGGTCATGCCTGACGTGTTAACTGGGTCACGTCTGACGTGTTAACTGGGTCACGTCTATATTTTGCTTTCGTGGCATGTTAACTGGGTCATGCCTGACGTGTTAACTGGGTCACGTCTGACGTGTTAACTGGGTCACGTCTGTATTTTGTTTTAATGGCATGTTAACTGGGTCATGCTTGGCGTGTTAACTGGGTCACGTCTATACTTTTGCTAAAATAACATGTTAAGTAAGTCATACTTAGTGCTAATATCAGGAAAAACCGATTTAATTTTAAAACATTTGTGGGAAGTTTATTAGACGATATTTTGAGTTGTGTGAAAGATGTGTGTAAAATGTTGATGTCTGTTTGATTTTGCATATAATTGCCTGAGCGCTCAAGACAATTATATTGCAAATTTTGAAAGACGCATAAAACAAATCTAAAACATGAAACTTAATTATTATTAGAATTACTAATGTTTTGTTTTTTTTAACACCAGGTGATGACGAGTCAGTGGTCGAGAACGCCCACACGTCAGGAGAGGCCGATTTAGGAGATAACGTTTCGGAACGTGAAAACCCGGGCGTTACAATTGAACACCTGCAATAAACACAACAATCGAACACGTGCAAGTTGGGAAAAACCAAAAACAACAAGATCGAGACTGTTGTGAAGGGAATTAGTCAGTTCACTCGGAGCCGTTGTAGTGTTTAGTCGTCTTAGATTTAAAAGTAGAATTAATGTTAAAATTGTTACATTTTGTATAAATTATTAATAAATTGCATTTTGCTGATTTCATTAAATTCGATTATTTAAAAAGCCTACGTCCATTTTATTTATTTTTTTAGTAAAATTTTTATGAATCGGTAAATGTATAGATCAATACAATGTTACTGTAAAAGTCACCATTCCAGGTGACAACTTAAAACACGAATAAATATGTAGGCTGCTCAAGTTAATAAATATTTGAATATAAAATAAAACGGCTGAAACAAAAACTTATTTCCGTCAATTTTTCTTAGATAAGGAAAATAAGGAAAAATTTTTATCTTAGATATATTTACAGTAAAAGCATTAACATAAAGTAACTTTAACTTTAACTTTCTATTCAAATTTTGTACAAATAAATATTTAAAATTTATTTAATTTAATTTTTATTCAATTTCGCTAAAATACTATAAAATATCATAACAATAATAGGATATTTTAATCTTCAACAGTTGACAATTTTACAATAACTATCAGGTCCTGACGATTTTACTAACAAAGTTTTTTCTTTTATTTATATCACTTTTAAGGTTCGAATTTTGTAAAATTCCGTTTTAGAGGACATTTCTTATACGCAGAAATAGTATTCCTGCCTTTTAAACCATTAAATGTTACGCTTATTAGATGCCATGATGAGTCACAACATCATGGCAAATCTCTTTCACATTCTTTGTTGATATTCTATTCTATAAAGAAAACTCAGATTTTTGTGATTATCAGGTCTCTTTATGGGGACAAGCGGAGGCACGTAGGAAATTCAAGATAATATTTACGAAAACAAAAAAAACTTACAGCTTTACAGAAAATTAGCGCGCCCCCAAAAAAAAGTATTATTAATATTAATGACTATGATTATTTCTAATCCGAAGTATAGTACCATCTAACATTAGGAAGGAAGCACGACAATGACTCGAAGTAGACCATTTTGTGCATCTCCACCTCTGCTTCACGCCTTGTCTGGTCACGACTTCGTTCAAGCTATATCTGTTCCCTCTATACTCTAAGATAGGCTTGCCTCTACGAGATGTGAGAAAAATGAATTCATCTGAAACGTATAAGACAATGATAAGAAGTGAAGGGTTTTAGTCGATCTACTTCTTGGCATTTTTCCCTGACTTTTACCAGGGTCTGTTTTATTCTAGCTTAGGTATTGACAGATTACTGATTTTTACGCAATACCAGTCTGAATGTAACTCAAAGAACTAGCCAGTAACTTGCCAGTAATATTTTTATCACCTACGAGTAGTGATCGTCATCAGGTGATTGTGGTAACAGCCGGGACTGACAGCTTTACGTGCTCTCCAAAGTACGGTGTAGAAGGAACGGTTTTAGTCGATATTAATTAAAATAATTACATACATAGGTCCCACAAGTAAAACCATATTTTCTCTACATAAATATATATTTAAATTAATGATTGTGTTCATTCTTATACTTAACGATTTCATTGTGTATAGTAAATATTACAGAACGGCATCCCTTAGGGGTTTTAGTGCAAATCCAGCGTTTTTTGGGACCCATACTTTGGTTCTTCGGTAAATTGAAATGATACGTTCCTATTTGTATCATTTGATTGCCTCGGTTTGATGTTATGAATGTCGGTTCGTCTGTAACAAACAATCACGTATGATAATTATGGTTTTATGTGGTCAAGTATATAGCCCATTAATTTTATGAATGCATGTGAAGTATTTACTACATGATTTACTCTCAAGTAATCAAGGTAAGAAGATCTGTTGACAATGATATACAGGTGTTCCAGAAAGTTAGGGACAAACAGGGATATAGTGGAGGTAATGTGTGTGAGTGGAGATAGAGGCCATCTTTTGACCCCAAAAATGCTAATCCAATTTTTTATCGTTTAAAATTATATTCATTTTAGTATTTTTTCATAATCCTTCGTCACCTGTAGAGTTCCACAAAAAGTCAAGGTTACTGTCTGTTAAGGCTCTTTAAGGCTTAGATCAGTAGCTTAGAATAAATTATAACATTTTGCCCTCCAGTTTGATTTACGTAAATTTACTTTTGAAGTCGGATTATTTGTAAAAAAAAAAACTAAAATACATTTTTTTTCGAACACACTTACTTTATTTAGGTAACTTGAGCACAAAAATATGCATAGCAAATCAATATGGAAAGCTTACTAAAAATAATCCATAATATGTGATTTGACACAATTTACAAGTACCACGTTTATTCAATTAAAAATAAGAAAAAAAAATAAGTTAATAAATTTAATGAGTATGAACATTTCTAATCCTAATCACTTTTCCCTTTACCATCAGGAAGTAAGCGCGACACTTATCGGAAGAGGTCCATTTCGTGCATCTCCATCTTTCTTGAATTCCTTGATTGGTCAGAATCTGGTATAAGTTGTATCTGTTTCCTTCGTACTCTATGATGTCGTTGCCTCTTCGAGACTTGTGAAAGATAAAAACATCTGCAACAATAAGTTTGTAGATAAAGGTAGTAAAAATGAAAATCATAAAAATCAGTACGGCTAGGCTAGAATAAGTCAGTAAGCCTAATAAAAATTCGGGCTTAAAAATACAAAAATCTTGTCGCTGTGAAAGGAAAATATGACTCAAAAATAATAACCATGTTTTTATTTATATAGTTCTAATTTTTTTAATGATTATGTTCACTCTTATACTTAACAATTTCATTGTCCAAAGTGAGTATTAGAGACTTGCAGCCCTTAGATACCCTGCTGCAAATCCATCGTTTCACTGGACCCATACTGTGGCACTTGTGTAGGGTAAAACGGTATGTTCCAATTTGTATCATTTGATTGCCTCGGTTTGACGTTACAAATATAGGTTCATCTGAAACAAGTGTTATGTGATTATTTAAATTACAAATAGTAAAAATTCTTCTTTTCTTTTTTCCGAACTTTTCTTCCGAATATTGGACGAACGAAGCGTAAAATGCATAATTTAAGTTCAAATGAAGTAGGATTCATAAAAGCATTGCTTATATATTTTGCATTAAACAGGTAAAAAAAATAAAACGAAACTTACTCTCACCACATCACTAGTACGTCTATACCTACCTATATAATATTACTATAAGAGAAATACTGTCAGTTGTTAAGCTGTCAGATTAATCCATTAAAAACAAAAATTAATACCATTACTAAAAAGGCTAGAATATGATTTAAAAATGTGAAACATTATTTAGTCTACAATTTTTGGAACGTTACTAGAAACATAATTTAATGAAATTAAGGTTTCTAGGTCTAGGTCGTCTATTAAACAAAAAAAAATCCTATTTCTAACAGTTTTATTTGTTATGGTGAATATAAGTGGATATCATATCAGCCACAATCATTAGAAAGACCTATTTTTCTTGAAGAAACTCATATTACCTATTAATTCTGCGCAAAAATAACTGCTAAATACGCTATATTTTAATTTATTTTATTAATGAATTAGGTAATTACAAACTAGGAGTCGAAGGAACGTTTTTCTCATATTTATTTTACTTTATCAAAATAATCTCACTATAGCAAATCAAATCACACATTACACACACATACTGAACAAAGTATGGTTTGATCACACATTACAAGTACCTACAGAGGTGAAGCTTTGTCAAGCAGCTCGGCCGAGCGTGTTATGGCTCGGTATCACGTGATCTGAAGTGTTGCCTAGTGACGCGATGTTGATGTCAAAATGGAGCATGATAATGACTGTTAATTGATTGAGGCCGTATCATTACAACAAGATTATCTTAAAAATGGTGAATAATTAACATAAAGTCTAGTTTTAGTATTTCCCTTTATTGTAGGTAGGTACTTATAATTTCTTTAAATTTTTATTCTCTAATCCACTTTCTTTAATGACAGCGTTGGACGCTTGGACTGACTCGTCAAAAAGCTGAACTCGGTCAGTCCAGTACGGTTTTATTTTCTCGCCACTGTACACGTAAACTATGACCAAGGCTTTCTACTCTAAGTTACATTCTAGATACAAAACTATTACAATTAATCAATGGTTGTGTACGCTCTTATATTTAACGATGATATTATCTAAGGTGAACACCGCGGCTTTGCACCCCTTGGCGCACCTGCCGCAGATCCAGCGTTTCTTCAAACCTGAACTAGTCGTCGTTTGTAGGGTAAAGTGGTACTTGCCGATTTTTATCATTTGGTTGCCTCGACTAGATATTACGAATTCAGGTTTGTCTGAAACAATTTATCATGGTATTAATACGTATTTACAATAATAGATAATTGTAAAAGTGGTATGGGTTTAAAGTATCGTCGGCTTGAACATAATGGTAGGAACTTAGTAACCATGGAAGACTTGTATAGTAGGTACATAGTAGTAATGCAAACTTTTACGTATTTACATATACATAGGTTTTACGTATATTTGGGTTGACAGGTAATCCACTAAGAGCGGATTTTGTTCCAAACATAAAGTGAAAAGGATTAATACTCTTTTT
The DNA here is from genome assembly GCA_018234505.1 of Junonia neildi neildi. Classification (NCBI taxonomy): domain Eukaryota; kingdom Metazoa; phylum Arthropoda; class Insecta; order Lepidoptera; family Nymphalidae; genus Junonia; species Junonia neildi. Next base: position 9,726 of record DVVJ01001519.1, read on the forward strand.
ATTTTTTTTATCCGGTATGCAAAATATTCTTATTCTTCTTCAGTGCGACAAACGAAATCCACGCGAGCGTAGCCGCGGGCGAAATCTAGTACCTACAATATAATATAGCCTTGACGACGGTCAAGGCTGTATATTTTAAAACACCAACACTGTATATTTTAAAAGGTTTAAAATACTTCAATTAAATACAGTTCATCTGAATTTTAAATTCCACGTACATATAAAAAAAAACAAAATTTGCTATATCTCTTTATTAATACATATTGAAGTGAAACATGTATATCCACCAATCCGCACTGGAGCAGCGTGGTGGATTAGGCTCCATACCTTCTCCCTAATAGGAAAAGAGGCCTATGCCCAGCAGTGGGATATGTACAGGCTGTGTTATGAAGTGAAACAAAAAGATATTATAGACAATTAGTAGGTAAATTGACAGGTAAACTAATATAATTCACACACGTATGTCCAATATTACATTTTGTGATAAGATTACCGTTCGTGATAACACTGGCTTTGCATCTAAGAGTGGCGCGGGACTTAGAGCAGACCCAGCGATTTCTCGCTCCCCTAGAATAATATTTATCAAGGCAGTATTTGTGTTCTCCCACCTGGAGCATCGGATTCCCTCGAGTTGATATCGTGAAACGAGGCTCTGCAAAATTTTCAATTAATTTAGGAGGCATACAAAATGAATAATGAATGTATATTTCAAGTTTTATCGATCAAATCTAAAAATTATGACGCTATGGGAATGCCTTTCAGTCCACGACACATGCCATAAAACTTACACACGTGAGCTTTATAAATAAATAAATAAATAAACGTTACATTCTCGGCCCCCAGTAAGATCATTGGATCTTGTGTCGGAGGACCGGATCACATACACAACACAAACACCCAGGCCACAACAGACATCCATATGGCCAATACAGATGTCTGTCATGAACGGGGATCGAACCCGCAACCGTTTGCGCTTCAGTCAGTTGCAGTGACCACTGCGCTAACGTTGTCGTCTTTATGGCACTGCGTTGAAATTTTTGTTATGATTTATTTATTTAATCTTAGGGGTCGTTCAAGTATTATGTAACGCAGTTTGGGGGGAGGGGAGGGTCTTGAAAAACGTTACGGTGCGTTACAGGGTAGGGAGGAGGCGTTATGTAACAGCATAATCGTGATTTTTAGACGAAAATAGTCTAGTCAAAATTATTTGTCGTGTTTTATCAAAATTATATAGTTATGTTTACCAAAAAATACAATTATTAAATCGGTACAGGTATTATTATTAGGTATTACATATATGTTTTACATAAAAATTATAGAAACACCAAATCGATTTTGACCTGATTTATTTGAGACTGAGATATCTTTTTAAACAAAAGAGAGTCACTAAAATCAATTCACAAATGACAAAATCATAGCTAGACATCGGACAAACTTACAAAAAAAAAAAAAAACAGTCGGCTTCA
>DVVJ01001520.1:0-11191 GCA_018234505.1 Junonia neildi neildi
GATGAATGTTGATATACAAAACTACCCACTTATTGATTTATTTTTTTTTTTGTATTACTTGTAAAACATATATTTTTATTTTGTATAATAAGATTTATAACCTAGTTTCGTATGCTCAAAAATGTAAACATTTATGTACATAGTTTAGTAAATTAGTTTTAAGTTTCATTTAAGTGAATATGTAATATTCTTTATGAAACAATAAATATCTCTAAACCTAAGTTCAGGTAGCTTATATCAGAGTAAAAGTGTACATATAAACGAGTAGGTCTAATATATATTCGCCATGTTGTAAAATAAACAACGATAATGTACTAATTTACACAAATAGTTTGCTTGTGTGTATTTAAATTCTTACAATTAGTCGTTACGCTAATAACCAAATATTATAAGACGCGAATAATGAAGACATATAAGACATAAGGGCTTTAGTTTCAAATAATGATTTTAATTGAACGCGAACTCACTTTGTGATGTTAATTACAAGGAATATTCAAATTTATTGTTAAGTATAATTAATTGGAGCACATTCGTGGATTCGAATACAACCTTTTCATTGTATTTCAGTTTATTTTCGTTACGTATGAGTTTCATTGTGTAAAAAAAATTAATTATTGTTTTACAATTATAAAAAACGAGAATTGTACAAATAATTCGAAAGTATCTCTTTTGCTCTATTTTAAAGTCACTCAAAAATTAGGTGTATAGTGAATCTAAATTTAATTCAAACATATTTTTTTGTGTGACACAAATACGTCTGGATGAGAAACAAAATAATTTAATTTTTATACTAATCTGTATATGTAGTATATCTATATATATAAAAATGAATCGATGTTCGTTAGTCTTGCTAAAACTGAAGAAAGGCTGAACCGATATGGCTGATTTTAGTCTTGAAGTAATCGTGGAAGCACATGGGAGGTTTAAACGGTAAAAAAAAATGAAAAAATTGCGAAGAAAATTTCTATTTAAACATGTAAATTAAAGACACTATAATGATACTTTGGTTGACATGACAACGTCTGTCGGGTCCACTAGTAGGAATTATAAATGGATGCAATATTACCCGTCTGTACAATGGTTAATTAAACCAACTTTTATCAATCATTAAAGATGATGACACTTTTGGAAAAGAAATAAGTATTTTAATGCGAAAATTTCGCCGAGAAACGACCACCAAAGCCAAACCAAACCAAAACCAAACCAAAAACCATTTAGCGAAAAATACTAAAAAAAATCGCGACCTATATTTTAACGCACAATTCAAGTAATTAAGATAATACATAATTTTACTTATTCGGCTTATATCCAAAACAAATAGCGTAGATAATCAGTTAGCTTTCGTCAGGTTATACATTACGAGGGCGAATCCCGGTAAGTAGAGATTCCCCCGGCGCTGATAAAGAATTGAGGGTATTAAACGATTACAAATGCTTCGCGGTTCAATAAACCGCTTTTAGCCGTTTTAGATGAATTAGATATTATTTGTTTATATTTATAGATTGTTTTTTTGAAGATCGGTTTTGGGGTGTTGGTTTATTTCAGGAAGGATAGCCAGTAAATGGGCAAATTCGGGTTCTGGCACCTGTATTGTATTTTTATCGATACCTATTAGTAGGTATTTGCATAAAGGCAAGAAATGTTTTTAAATCTCATACGCTTTTATATAAAAAAATCAAAAATATTGAAAGTATGGAACATGTTAATGTTAATGTTTTTAACATTATTAGGAACGCATGTTAACATTATTAGGGATTTTTTTTAACCGACTTCAAAAAGGGAGGAGGTTTCTCAATTCGATTTTTAATGCTTCTTGCTCAAGAATGTGCAGAATGTGTACTATGTGTACTTTAGTATCTTTCTTATAAATTAAATAAATAAACACCTTTGTTCTTATTTCAACGACAAAACAACCTTAAAACTCCGATACTTTATATCCCAAAACGCATTCTTTTCTAACATAAATACTCACAAAGTACACATTCAAACGTTCGCAACAGAAGTTAAGTGACAAACCTCTGATAAGAGGCACCTTCATCCAGTCTTATTTATGTACCTCAGCATCCGATTGAGAGGTCTCCGCGAGCCGGCATTCGCGCCTATCTACCCCTCATGCCTACATTTATTTCCGTACGTACTCTTCCTGCCCTTTGATTGTATACCTTGAAAATCAACTTCAAAATATAGAAGCGCTTCACCTAATCCGAAAATGCAGATAAATAAATGTATTGTGAAAGGAGGACACCGGAAGACAATAAAATCGAAGCGGAAAGGTATCTTCGGGAATTCGTAAAGTTAAATGAGTTTGCTATAAAAGGCATTAGCTTTTTGTTTCGAGATGAATCTGATAAAAATTTAAGAGTTACTTTACTGTATTATTACACGCCGTAACTTTAGCTTGCACCAATTTTACACGATCAATTCACATATTGTAAGATGTAGATACAGTTCCTAATTAACACGTTGGGCCAATTTTTGATACAACTTTATTTTAAATATTTCACTAAATCCTAAAAAAAATTCGTTTTTTTCGTATCACTTAAAAATTAATAGTCCTAAGTGTTTGTACGTACACACGAGTCGTCGTGATAACCCTCTGATGATTTTTATACTTCCGCACCGCAATAGATAAGCAAATACGGACGCGTGATGGATATTAAGGGCACACCTTACATCATTTTCGTTATTACCGGGGTGGCTAAGACATGCTCCTTGCCCCCCCTAGCGCCCCCTTAATATGCTAAAATCAAATTAGTTTCGAAACGGAGTGATTCCCGGATCGATCCTCTCGATATAACGATCGGGGGTGTACGTTCTATTATGTCCCGGTCGTTTTTTGTAATGACGAAATTTAAATATGTATACTTTTTTTTTATTAAAATTGCGCAAGTGTGATGTATAAATGGTGTGGCATTAATAACACCTTACTGACTATTATTGTAATTTCGGGGAGTTATTTTCATTTCTAATTCGTTTAAAGATTTCCAATAAATAAGATTTTCATACAAGAACATTTGATAGCGCACATTTTGTCTTTAGTTTTTATTTATTTGTTTGTTATTTGTGTATTATTGAATTTTATTATTTAATTGAGCTTTGATTTTAGAATCAATACTAAAAAATTGTTTCAATAGCTTCAAATTAATGATAAATTTCATAATTTTTATAAGACAAAATATATTTATTGCAAATGAAATCCACTATTTTAGACTGTCCTCTATTTTCGTCACGGAATGTTGCAAAGTTAGATAAGTTTGTTATCGCGCGCGGGTCCAAGTAGCAAAACGTCAATTTCCTGCAGATTCCTGGGCGGTTATCGGGCCGGGATCAAGAGAGGCTTTCATTAGCACGTCTTAGAGAATTAACACCCTTCACTCGGTGACGGTTAGGAGATCCTTTTGTCTTTTGTACTGATGAAATCGATACAATGTGTGGAAAATTATAGTTCGTAGAAAAATTTGTTAGATTGCCCATGTTTGTAGCCAATAAGAAAGAAGGCAGTAATTTATGTAAGTATTGGGCTGACTTTAGGCTTTTCAATAATTAAAAGTGAAAATGTTACGGAATGAGACATGCTACATATAAAATGCTTAAACAATTGTAGGTTTTATCAGATATGGTAACTTCATTTTTTAACAAAGAGTTTAGACATCATTATAAGCATCATAATTTTATTAATATTTAATTTCTCGTCTCGGACCTGCAAAAAATGACGTTAATAGTTTCGCTAAATAGTTCAGTTTCATTAAGTACGTTATGGTCTCACACAATTAGCACCCTCCGAGACGGACAGGATCCCTCCAGTTCTCTGGCAAGAAAGTACCGTTGATTAAAGACATCATACCTACTTTATAGAACATGTAATTATATACGTGTAAAACTGTGTACATATATTGATGAATTTTGTTTGAAGTTTTAATCCATTCTTCTAATCATTGTTCTTGTTTAATCTTGTTATTAAAAGTTTTATTTAGCTTAGAATTTCGATACCACTATCATACATTTACAACACATTCTGTAACGTGAGTAAGTACTGTATTAATTAAGACTTATTTAATAGATCGATAGGAAATAGATTTAATGTACCGTTACTGTAACTATTAATGATTTATCGCTATACCAAAATTGCCAACCACCACTATTTAAATGTGACCAAAAATGAAGACGTATTCGAGTTAAGAAGCAATACAGTTGTTTATGCAGACCCCAGTGGCTAAACGTTGCGATGACGTAGACTAATGACGGATGCACTAATAGTCGTGTCGCACCGCTCACAATATATCATGCGAGGGAAATGGGGGGAAAAGCATCGTATCACTCCGGCGATAACGGGATGCGACCTTTGCGTCTATGGTTTGTAAGGAATAATTGGATGAAAAAAAAAGTTGGGAATACGAATTGATGATTCTTTGTAGTGACGTTTTAGTGGGTAGTTTTATTTAGGTTTTAACTTTAAATATTTTAATGATATATGTCAGACATTTTTATTCGACGAAAGTCAGTCTTATTGTTCGTGTGGAAAGTAAATGAAGTTTTTGATATCATGCGAGGGAAATAGGAAGAAAAGTATGGAGAAAAGCATTGTATGACTCCGACGAGAACGTGGTGCGACCTTTGGGTCTATGGTTTGTAAGGAATAATTGGATGAAAAAAAAGTTGGGAATACGAATTGATGATTCTTTGTAGTGATGTTTTAGTAGTTAGTTTTATATGAGTAATTTTGAATTTAAGATTTGATATTTTTTTGGACATTCTGTTTATGACGAAAGTCAGTCTTATTGTTAGTGTGGAAAGTAAATTCAGTTCTCAAATCCCTCCGACCGCTCTATGGTCTGTAAGAAATAATTGGATAAAAAAATGGGAATATGAATTGAGATGATTTTTTCTTTATAAAAATCTTTTGTAAGATAGGCTTAAGAAGTTAATTTCGCATTATGTATAATAATTGTGTGTGTAAATTTTTATAAAAGATGAAAAGCAAATTGTTTTTAGTGGATATTTGTTCAACCTTAAGAGTTCGATTCGGTTACTACGATATGTTTAACGTTATTTAATATCAAGATGTTTTATTCGTATCAGTTAAATAAGAGACAACTTAAGAAGTTTCATCTAACAAACACATAAGAATAACCAAAAGTTTTAGCATCAAAAAACAGCACGAAACTATGTTTTTCCTACCAGTGTTTCAGCATTTAGTTAAGTGTCGCGGGGCGGGCGTCGCTTCAAGATTAATACATCGGCGAGCCCGTGTTAGTGGTGCAACAATTTGTCTCTATAAATGTTGACTCAGCCTCTGCTTTGCGGCGGTTCTGCGCGATTAGCCCCAAATTTATTGTTTAATTTCAAAGGCGTTATTAATAACCGCCGAGATGATTAAACGGATTTCGCGGTCTTGAGACGCTGGTGATTTATGCTCTATCTTCGGATGTGTTTGAGGTTTCATTACCGTGTAGTGGGTAATTACGTCATATAGTATGTTGTTCATGATCGTATTGCTACATGTTGTATAATAGTAGTGGATACTCTCAAAGCTATAACATATGTTTTGTGTGCCTGTTATGATTAACTGTCTAGAATCTTTTTAAAATAAAAGATTTTCTTAAGGTAAAATTATTTTTATCTGTAAGATTTCTATAACAGAATTTAGGTGCATGCATCAACTACATGTTGTACAACATAAAACTACAAGTTAATGAAATCTTTGTTTTATAATATATTTTTACCCAGAACGTAAAATTATGTTTTTGTTATAAAAGTTCAAGTTGCTTAAAAAGATTGCAAGTTATTATAATATTAAGAATTTTAGAAGCACTAAAGAAAATAAACCCTAAATTTTAAATAGAACTTCATCAACTGCATGACTTTTATAACCCACCTATTTAAATCGAGTATTATTTAACACTTTTAGTAACTCCTTAAACGATACAGAAGCTACGTAAGTGTAGTCGAGTTCAAACCACTTTTTTTAGAATTAAATGAAAACGTATAGCTAACTTGTACTTATATTGACTCCGTTATATATAAAATTTGATAACGATTATTTACAACATGCATATGTAGTGGAAACTTAGTTAATTACCGGCTAGCTTGCGTCCGGAAACCGGACAACGCCATGCGTAGCACCCTTGTCTCAGACAAGCTTCTCTGTGTCAGCTAACACAAGACACAATACGATATATGTTACATTGAAAAACAATCAAAAGTAAACCTTAACTCATGGAAATAAGTTACACTTTGCTATGCAGAACATACAGCACATATAACTGCTTTGTTTAAGCTCAACACAGAAGAGACGTTGTGTTGTTTGGTGGAATATATACTTTATTTTAATAGATTTAAGGTTGAATTTTGTTGAAAATATTCAGCAGAGTTGCGGTGGCGATAGAGGGTTTATGCGTGTAAGATGATGCTTGTTTGGAACTCTTGCTGATATGATAAATCAGTTTACAGCAAACATCTCTCTTAAGGGTAGGGGTGCGAAGTGCTAAACAATCCCGCGTTAAATGAGAAAATTGTTTCATAAACAGATTTGTATGGCTGCGGTGAAGGATGATGTTATTATCATAATCTCTATTGAGTTACACGGGAAATGGATTACCGTTTTGTTGGATAAATAATGTTTTTAGAATAAACATTTCAAACATATGTAATTTAGGTAGGCGTTGATTTTGAACATCTAAAATTGGGATTCTGTGTCATTTCGATGCTCTACTTGCTCTATTATATTTTTATATAAAAAAATTGTATATAAAAACAATACGTTTTTCATGTCATTTTATATAAAAATACGTAAAAACACATAAACATGGTTATACTTAAATTGATATACAAAAAGTAAATTTAATTTTTCCACAATTTTTAACGAATTCAACGGAAATATCCCATTGATCCACACTACAGACGGCAACAAAACAACTGAGCAACAGCCCATCTGACCGCCCACGCTGTGACGGTCGATCTCAAACACCTTATAATAGGATTACCGCGGGCCGCAGGTAAGTGTCTAATTGCTGCACCTCCGACGCCGACAGTCGGTACAAAGGACCGAGCGGCGCCCGAACAGTGAAAGTGATTTATTGATTGCTTCATGGCTTAGTCGGATTATGTCTGTTTGTTTGCTTGCAGGTGCGGCTCCCGTTTGGGTGTATTGAATGAAACTGTATTAGATACGCTAATTTGACTATTTATAGGGATATGTGGTAAAAAGTTGTTTGATTGTGTGGTTGGTAGGGTTATATTTTTATATTGTGATATTTTACGTGTATTTTTTTTATAAGTTTAGTTCGGAGTTAACCTTTGGATACAACTGTTACATTTTAAATTTACATTATCCAAGCATGAAAATTGAACAATCCTATACCTAACACATGTAATATTTTATAATACGTAGGTTAACTGTACATAACGGAATTATTATTTCTGAAAAAAGTGTAATCAACAATGCAAGTCACATATCTAAAACAGTAGCTAAAGAATGTGATAGATTAATTTAATGATTTCATAAAAAACCATACCTTCGTTCTACCTATAAATTTTCTTTCTCGTATTGAAAGTAAATATCGTAAATTCGCAAAATAAACTCGAGTCAACACGTAACCCGCAACCGGTGCTAAAACCCGGGACGAAGGGGCCCGCTCCATTGATTTATGTCGCCGGAATGATAGAACGGAGGTGAAAGTGTTACGACGTAAATCATACTGTATTGACAGCCAATGAATACTGTGATTATACGGAAAATAATGTGTTTTACACTATTCGGCCGGTTTTGATGATAGCTGTTTGAATTATTATTAGGTGGTATTGATTTGTGTTGTTTTTAAAAGGTTTTTGATAGTATTTTGTTTATTGATATTAAATAGAGGATGTATCAATAGTTATAACGCTTAAGGGTTTAGGAAAGTAAAATTTTATAGATAGAACTGAAAATAAATAGAGTCAAAAGTGTATGGACAAAGGTGGGTATGATTGTAACATGATGCTGAGATACAGCCGTTAATACACAATATCCTAACTAATATTATAAACGTGAATATGATTTTTTGTGACACTTTCAGAACCTCCATACTGTAATAGAACAGATTATTAAAAAAGTGTACACGATTTCAGCAGTTCTGACAAGGAAGTATATTTTTTTCTAGAAAAAAAAAACTACTTTTTCAGATTGATAGGAAAATATTTTCCAATTAATAATTCTTTCAAAACAAGACAATGTTTGTCTGGATAATAAAAATACGAAAAAAAAAAACTCAAAATGGTTTCTTCCGTTCAAAACTGACATTAACAAAATGAAATAATACATTCTAGTTTCCACCAAAAATTAAGGTTTCGAGGTAATTTCAAAGCTAGCTGACGACGACGGTTCACCACGTAATTGGCGGGAGACATTTATGACCGTAGGGTCTGTAGGACCCGCCCGCGACGCCCAACCTAACCTCAAATTTACGGTCATTTTTCACATAAATCAAAGAGCGCCGGTCAAAAGATTTATTATTCTGTCTATCTGTTGTGTTCTAAGAAAAAAACTACCTGCCCGGCTAGATTGCGGATTATTTTAACGTAAATCGATTGAAAATAAAAGTGCAATTTTTTTCTATGTTTTTAAAATTGGCTATGGTACAGTAGCCACCTCATAATTTATTTATAAACTAAATTGTTTTTTTTTTAATTACAGTTTGGTAATTATTTGAACAATAAAATTTAAGTGTAATTATTATAATAATTTTATTACTTATTTATGTATTTATTTATTATTATATTTATAATAGATATATTAATTAATTACTGTAATATACCTAAACAGCGCTTACAGACTACAAGCTATCTATCTATCAAGAGTTCATTCAATCGTTACATTATGCAATTGTTACCTAATAAAAAAAAATAATCACACTTTATCAACTAATGTTACCGTTTACATTTTTACAGTCCGCTACCAATATTCAATATGTTATGTAAACAAACGAAATTCACAGCCATCATCATTACGTGTAATGTTCGCGTTGCGGTGAACGTTTGTTTAGTTACAGACTATCTCGGTAACACGCGATTTGCTTTAGTTTATTTAACTTTAGCTGGAAATCACTTTAATCGCCAGTAAAATTTTTCATTTTGTATCGCTCGAAAGATTCGTGGAAGTTTGTTTTGTTCTATTTTTATGAAATGTTGATTTATTGTTTTCAGAAAAAAAATGTAATAGAGACAAAATTCATGATATCATGTAGAGTTTTACTTTTACGAAAATTTACGTTTTGATATGTAAAAAATTATGATTTTTGCACATGAAATAATTGCAGTGGAGATAACAACAGGGGAACAGTTAAAAATATACATATCCAGAACATGATGTAGCAAAAGACAGAAGGTTTAAATATTAATTTTAAAAATCTCAATAACGAATAATAAAATTATCATATGAAATTCGATTTTAAGTTGGATTGATACGCTCATATTTATAAGGTACAATTTGTGTTTTAGAAAATTTTTTTATAAATAAAATATAAATTGCTACCATATGTATTCTTTGGGGAGTGCTTATTCTTTCTACATACATACCATTAATTTAGCCTATATTATCCAGCCTATAATTATAAGCTCGCTCACACGCAATTCAATATTTACGTTCGTTCCTTATTTCGTTCTGAAAAATGTTATTTCAACATACCACGTTAATTTTATTCAGTTCATCGACCTCTTGTTTTCTGTGACATTATTTCGAATAATAAGTGTAGTTAAAGTTAGTAGAGTTGCGGGCAGCTGCGTTGCGGAATGGACGTTTTTTTGTTATCGCCGATTGCTATTTTGATCGAAATAAAGCTTATAAATTGAGTTCATATCATGCGTCAGTCAACCGCGAACAAATTGAGGCAGTGCAAAAATAATGCTTTTATATTAAGGATGAATCGGAATGATCGATCGAGCGAGCGTTCGTTTTAATTTCGATTCCCGAGATAGGCCGGAGGCGTGGCCGTGTGAACGATTTGTTTCATGTCCCTCGATGCCTACCTTCCACGTCTACGGAATAGAAGACAAAGCACCTTTTCTATGAGCCTGTATGAACTGCTAGTTATATTGCTTTCGTGGCGCAATTTTTACTTATTCTTTTAATGGGAAAAATCTATTGTAATTTACTAACTCTTGCTTTTCTATCTATACCAATATGTGGGTACCTATATATCAATATTATAAAAACTGTTGATGTTGGATGGATCGTTACGTTCAGACGCTTAAACTGCTTGATCAATTTAAATGATTTTGAGAATAATAGTCATATAATTGTGTGAAAAGTATACATACTTGCGTGTATCAACTTTATTTTATTTAAGTAATATAATTTTTTTATCCAGTATATGTATCAAAATTATCTGCATTATATTACTGACGAAGCGAAAAGACCATAATAATTTAAACTTTCTTGTATGTTGGTTAGCTATAAAAATCCGATCTTAGCATTTATAAAGTAACTCCACTATAATATAAATCATACTTAAACAGAATACGTTACAGTCACATAAGAAAATCAGTCAAAACTTAGTAAATCCAATATCTAAGTTTAGCCCAAGCGTCTGGGCTGCAGCGCCGTGCACCGCTCGATAGCGGTGACAGTGACGGATTACCCTCACAGCGCTGCCATCGTTATCTTATTGCTATCAAAAGAATAAACCCGAATGCGAATACATGAACTGTGTTGTAATTTTACCAAAATATTTCAGAATCTTTTTGGTATAAATAAATCATATTTTGTTTTAATCTTACGGTTTTTTTTAATATATTCACTTTCAGGTTTTATCAACTCACATAAAATATTGGAAATTAACGCAGTGGCGAATTACCCTTACTATGCTGCCATCGTAATCTTATTTTATTTTTATGAAAAGAATAAACCGAAATGCGAATACATGAACTGTGTGGTAGTTTTACGAAAATGTTTCGAAATGGTAGAGAATGGTATCAAAAAGGTAGAGATACATTTTTTTTCGTTTTAATTTAAATACTTTGTCATGGAGTTGGACTTTAAGGCTGGTTTTCATATTTTAAGGTAACTTGCAAAAATATAGACACAGACAATGTGTAAGTTTTGTTTCAATTTTCATTAAATGGAATTTTATTGATTTTACGTTTTTTAGGGTTCCGTAGTCAAAACGGAACCCTTATAGTTTCGCCATGTCCGTCTGTCTGTCTGTCTGTCTGTCTG
>DVVJ01001521.1:0-11181 GCA_018234505.1 Junonia neildi neildi
ATTTTTCACATAGAGGTGACTTTGTAGAGATTAGTAAAATAATTGCCTTTTTTCGATAATATTAAATATAAATATATATAAAAATATCACTGAAAAAATAAACGAAAGAACCCACCAGCAAACCAGTTCATCACGATGATTGATACCTATGTAAATAGGTACCCTCACGCGAAGTCACGCTGCGTTGTTAGTGATAACGTACAAAATAATCATGAAAACATGGATCAAGGAACAACTTGAAATTTATTAAAATGGATGACTTGTACTTAAAATTAATTATTTACCTGCTTTATTGGTAAATAAATGATATAAATTAATTTTATACATGAAAATTAATTTTATTCTTATAAACGTATGTAACAGGCATCGCCCGAAACGAGTTATGCCAGTTTAATTGGTTGATTAATAATATCATTTGTACTGAATTATATTAGAACTATAACAGCTGATTTTATAATTATACAATCCGTATCCATATTGTATACTAATTGTGCTAAGTAATGAGTAACTTTCTATATGTAAATAATGTAAATTGCTACAAGCGACAATCGCTACTCACAATACAAATGTCCTATTCTGAGAACATACTTTTAAGTATCAGCATGCCTACTTTTATTTTAAAGATATATATTTTGTTCGAGCGGGCACGAGTCGTAATCTTAACTGCATATATAGTATAGTCAAATAAATAAAAAAATAATATTAAACATTTTATTAAAAATACAAATTACATAACCAGAATTATCCATATGACTAAAAAAATATTACTTTTAAAAATGTATGCCTGTACGATTTTATGATCACATTCAAATATACTCGTCGTAATTTTAATGAATAATTTTCTTACTATCGTAATTATACTAAATGAATATTTATCGCGTGTTAAAGGTGAAATTCGACGAAGACCGACGGTACCCGCGAATGGAACACATCCTCCAAGCCGTGCGCTGCCAGTACCTCACGCCAAGCTTCCTCAAGGAGCAGATGACCACATGTTCCGTGCTCAAGAAAGTTCCAGCCTGTAAAGAATATCTTGCCAAAATATTTAAGGTTAGTCTATTAACGTGTTTAAGAGCTAGTGTTTAAAATAAGATAAGCAACGTTTCTGCCAGTGTGACCATGTACATTCACCATGTTAGCCGTAGCGGCCGAGGCCTTTTCGTGCCTCCAAATGTTCATAACATCCGTAATTCTTCATTCAGTTAATTCCTGTTGGCTTCCTTAGATCTAGGTTTATATACGTCGCTTATTTTATTTTTAGGACCTGACTCTACACAAGAAACCAATAGTCAAAGAGCGACGACCGAACACGCCTCGCATCATCTACGTGGCGGGCGGCTACTTCCGACACTCCATAGATGTGTTCGAGGCTTTCAACATTGACGACAACTGCTGGATAACTCTGCCTAGGCTCACTGTACCTCGGTCCGGTTTAGGAGCTGCTTTTCTTAAGGTATTCATTATTTACTTTTTGCAATCTGTATAGTAATTTTGTAATGTTACGTTTTGTAAAAATATTTTCAATATTCCCGATTGAACCAGAATATTTTAATGTTCCACTAGTTTCAATAACTTACTACTTACCTAATTGAATTTTTAAATACATATCCTGTGTCTTATGTGTAACCAATATTAATACACTCCACGCCTCTGTACAAAGCAGTTTATACATTGTCTACTCAGTATATTTTTCTGTGTGTACGACGTCGAACAGCGTAAACAGTGGGGGTATATTTAGTAGGTTATGTTCAGAGTACGCGTCAGTAATACGTACGTAATGCAGATACGTACTCTCGGTGTGTAGTTCATAAACTGTGCAAACATTTGGGTATTGGTCATAGGGTATGTTCTACGCGGTGGGCGGTCGCAACACGTCGCCGGGCGCGTCGTACGACAGCGACTGGGTGGACGTGTACAACCCGGCCTCCGAGACGTGGCGCCCCTGCAGTCCGATGTCCACGCCAAGACACAGGGTGAGCACACGCACGCACGCACACGGTCACACGCTACGTTCTCGCACGCACACATACTATATATGCGCACAAATACTATATGCATGCATGCACTCCTAGTATAAGTAGGAGTGAGAGAGAGTGAGTTTTACTGTACTGTAGGTTCATTCGTATTCGCGTTTAAGTGGAAAATAAAAAATTTAGAAGTCTAAGATTTGTAAAATTTTCCTTTAGATTAATTATTATCTATTTATAAAACATTGTATTTAAACTTTATAATTTCATTATACGAATTTGTATATAGGTACAAATTATATACCCTTACACTTTACTTACCATATAAATTATAATATAATATTACGATGATTATTTAGGTGGGAGTAGCGGTAATGGACGGGTTACTTTACGCGGTCGGCGGCTCGGCTGGTTCCGAATATCATAAAACCGTTGAGTGGTAAGTTGGATATATATTGGAAGCATAATATTTATCATGGAAGTTGCTGACTATATAAACATTTATTGAAATTTAGAGCATGGAGTCGTAATCGTGCGATAGTCGAAATCGGAAGCCCATTCAATAACAGTTTTGAGAAAAAGCGAAACTGATGAAATAGTCAAGTAGTCGATTTATATCGTCGGCGACTTCAGCAAAAGTGTATCATAACAATTCTCCGTGAGTGAAATGACACTATCACGACCCAGTTACGACCCGGAGAAGGACGTGTGGACGTACGTGGCGGCGATGGGGCGCGCGCGGCTGGGCGTGGGCGTGGCCGTCGTCAACCGCCTGCTGTACGCCGTGGGCGGCTTCGACGGCGCGCGCCGCACCGCCTCCGTCGAGTGCTACCACCCCGAGAACAACTGCTGGACCGAGGTCGCGCCCATGCACTACGCGCGCAGCGGCGCCGGTAAGACACGATGACTACTAACTTTGTTCACTAGTAGCGATAAGCTTTTACGAGATCACTATTGTTGTACAATTAGCAGACCAGAACACGCCTCAAATATTATACACAACGCCATCTATTGGATGTTTAGTCAACATTTTCGATTGCAATCATTTTGTTTGAAAGGTAATCTAATCAAGATGGTTCTTAGCTATAATAAAATATTGAGACGTTTAAGAATCATCAGCACTTACTTAGCTTGTTGAAAGTATAATAGCAACCTCCACTGAACTCCCATGAAATTCACCATCAATTTGACGTAGGTTTTATTAACGCGATATTCTCGTTCAGGTGTAGCGGCTATGAACCAGTACATCTACGTGGTCGGCGGTTACGACGGCGCGTCGCAGCTGGCGTCCGTCGAGCGCTACGACACGGAGCGCGACACGTGGGAGGAGGTGGCGCCCGTGCGCGCGGCGCGCTCCGCACTCTCGCTCGCCGTGCTCGACGGCAAGCTCTACGCTATGGGTGAGTGTCCGTCGAGCGCTACGACACGGAGCGCGACACGTGGGAGGAGTATTTGCGGCTTTTCACTGGCATATAGTTTGTTTAAACGTATTATTATACTTCTTAATAATTAGGGGTACAATTTTATGAAGTCAGTTCTTAAAAGATCATAATAATTTAGAAAGTAATATTCCTGTCTCGTTTCCCAAGTCCCGTGAACAACGAATCATTATTAATTCGTAACACGAATGAAATGCGTTTGTATCGTCGCACGTCAGGCGGCTACGACGGCACCGCGTTCCTGGACATCGTGGAGATCTACGAGCCGGCGACGAACACGTGGCGCAGCGGCACGGCGCTGTCGTCGGTGCGGTCGGGGCACGCGTCGGCCGTGTGCTACCAGCACGTGGCGCCGCCCGAGCCCGACGCGCCGGCCGCGCGCCGCGCCGACGACGTGCCCATGGCCAACAACATCATCAGCACGCTCGCCAACTCGCCGCAGCTCTCCTAGCGACACCGCGGGTACTCCCCGGTGACCTAGTCTAGTGACGTCACGCCCCGACCGGACACTCCGCCGTCGACGAGAGCCGTTTGTAAGTTGTAAGTGAGATACGACTGCGCGAGTGTAGATTTATAATTTATTAACTCTGCCATATTTGATTACGTTAAACTCGTTGAACTCTCGTGTTTCGGTGCCGACTGTAGTTTTGATTCGCTTAAATTCTGTAACTCTCGAGGCATATAAATATTTTTTATGTAAATTATTTATTATTTTAAATTCAACACATGTATTACATGCGCAGTTCCATCCGAACTAGCCACAAACATAAATACATTTGACATGGTGATTAAAATTTATGAATGTTAAATTTTCTCCATATATTATTATCGACAAAATGGAACCAAATGCTATGTATTATTATATTCCTTTGTATTTATTGTACAATTTTCATTCCTAAACCTTGTGGAAATCTACTGCTAAGTTAATTACAATTGACCTTGTAGTAAACTTCTTGTAAACAATAAATTGTATTAAACTTTCGTTAAGTTTCGTAAATATAAATATTTAAGGTGCTATATTATTATTGACATCACAAATAAGAAGACATATGATTTAAGATGATCCTAAAACCCAATAATAAATTCTTATTTTTTTTTTTTTATTTAAGTTTAAATAAATAATCATTAAGTGTATAAATCGTATCGCGGATCTTGATCGCTCAGCAATGCAAAATAGGCTACCCTTGTCGTGAAAATCCAATTTCACAATTCTTTATAAAAAATAAAGTACTTAAAATGAAATAAATAGTTCGATATTAATTTAGTATGTTATTAGTAAACCAAATTCCTGCTGTTTACATGTGGAAATCAGAGCTCAAGATCCGCGCGACTAATATGCAATAGAAGCTTCTTATTCGCGAGGGGTATTGTCTTTAAATATGCTGCAAAAAATATCCGTGAAAATGGAACGGTAATTGGTTCATTATTACATTAACATTCCAAACTTCCAAAATAAAAATGAATCAATTTAGGTTATATCTAACCAAAAATTCAAAAAATACTTTGAAATCTTAAGGTATTTCAATGACATTTGCATTGTCTGTCTTGATTTTAGATGTAAATGCCATGGTATTTATAATTGGCCTTTTTTGGCTGTAGTTGTTCCAACTATTTTTTATGTCAGATAAACAAGCATGAAAGTAAATCTGATATTATGAGATCACCGCTATTTATGAAGACTTGTAAAAAGTTGTAGTCTAGCTAGATTTTGCTACAAAATAAATAATCCTCATATTATATAAGTTACTAATACACTGCATTGTAAAGAAAAATTTTCACTCTATTAATGTTCTGGAAAAAAACACCCTTACTACGGGTACTTAAAACGCAAATAAGATGCTTCTACTGTACCTTAGTATAAGATGTACCTATAGTTTTAGTAGATACTGAATAATAGAAGTGTAAAATATCGTTAAGTTCTTTGTTGTGAGTTTTTATTATGACTCGAATTCCTCAGTTTTGTATCAATCTAATAGCAGTATAAATGTTTAATTATCTATTTTGTAAATAAAAATCTGTTATGTAACATAATTATATTATAATTGTGAACGTTTAGATGTATTTATTTGGTGTAATATACCGAAGGGATACTTGTAAGGAAAATAAAGACTGCTATGGGAATATTTTTTCTTTTTTATTTCCTTATTTAAAATATAAAGCTAAAATTCAGTCTGTTTTGAAAGAGAGACATTTTATCTAATCGTCCTAACAACATAATATTACATACATTATGTATGTGTACACAATTTGCTTGTAAAATTCGTGTCCGTGCCTAAACAAGGTGTAGCAATTTAAATTGTAAATTGTTACGTAACGCTTAGTAGGTTTGTTGGTATGCACATATGAAACAATATTGAAATCTCAATATCTATACAATATTAACAAAAATTGTAAACCTTCAAAATCTTTTATAAACAAAAATTACGTAGGCTTTTTTACAATTTTTCGTCGTCTTCTAACAAATATTCTAACATCTGGTATGTCTGCTTCATTTTCAGCCTCAACTGAATTGTTTAGATTAGAAGAAATGTTCATGTTTGATGATACATTTGTTTCTTCGGTAGGAATTATTGTATTGGAACAGGTAACATCTTTTAATCCAGCAGAAACATCTTGCTCAGCACATTTTTGTGGTGTTGACGTTGCCAGTGCTTTAATACTGTTCAAAGGACATTTTTTTAAAATAGCATCATCAGTGATGGTTGTAACTGTTGGTGCGTCGCTGCTATAATTATCTCTTGCTGTACTGTGATGTGTTTGAACTCCTGATGATATAATGACGGTTTTGACGACACTTGATTCATTTGTTAATGTTTCTGATGTAGTATTTTCATAAACATTACTCGAAGGAACGTTTTTACTATCTGTGTTATTTTCACCATTATCATCAACCACAGTTACATTTACACTAAAATGGTTTGTATTAGTGCCATCAGTTTTTTTGTCATGTATTTTATCGAAAACTGTATCAATGTTATTGTCTTTTTTGGTGTTTGATAACGTTTTAGCGATATCTTCAACACTCAAATCAACGGCATCTTGAGTATTGTCAAATATTGAAGCATACTTTTCCGCTGACTGCAATGGAATATTATTTATGCCCAAGTCGTCAGGAGTTATTAAGCTGCTACTGTCGCCAAATAAGTCGCTAAATTTATTTAAAGTTTGCTTTGAAACATTTTCCTTGTACTCCTTTTCTTTCGTCTTTTTTAGATCATGTGATAGCCCGTTTTGTTCTTTTGAAGAACTATCAGCTTCCTTTTGTTCTGACGTTTTTCTTTTATTTTTGCGTTTTTTATTGCTGTCCTTCGAAGAAAGTTTTGTTGAATCTTTTTTAATTGAAGATTTATTTGTGTGGGACTTTTTCGTACTTGTTTTCTCCGATTTAAGAGCAGTTAAATCTGAATTATTTTGCTTTGCGCTAGGACAATTTGTAGATTCTTTATCAACATCTAAAACTAAATTTGACTCATGATTCCCTGATTTATTGCTGGTATTTTCATGATATTCAATTATATCACTAGCCTCATCACTTAATTCCAAGTCACCTTCAATAGTCCTTATAATATCTTGTGTTCTTTTATCAATTATATTTTTAACAGAATCTGAATTATCTGTCATATTATTGTCATTTTTGTGCTTATTAATTCTTAGCTTTTCAGAAGTCGGATTATTATTGTTCTCAGTGTGTTTATGACTTTCTACATTAACATTTTTTAATTCCGTTAAATTTTTCTGTGATATGTTACAGACATCTTGACTTTCTGTAACTTTTTCGTTATCGGTTTTATCAGGTTTTTTAACCTTTGGAATTTTAAATTTGGTACTTAGAGGTTTTTCAGATTCTTTTCTATCGCATCCTTTTTTCTTGTCATCATTAACATACAGAATATTTGATTCGTTAGTTTTATTTTTGTCATTATTTTTATTGTCATAATCTGTTTCAACGTCTCTTGAATAGAATGTAGCAAAATCATCATCAATAGTTTGTATTTCCCCAGATTCCAGTGGGTCATGTAATCCTTGATTTTCAATATTCATATATATGTCCTTTAATAAATTATCACTTCCTTGTTCAATTATTGGTCTACTCAAAGCTGCTGGGACACCACAATTTTCAAGACCCCAAGCTGCTTTATCAACAAATTTTAGTTCAATATTTCTCCCCACCACTGTTGTTAAAACTGGACTATTATTACATATATTTAAAATATATTTTTTACTTGAAATTCTTGGATCTTCCAAGTTAGTTGCAGCCGTGTTCATTATTTCTGAAAAAAAATATACATTTGTATAATCCTTATATAATAATCGTTTTGTTAAGAATGAATTAAGCATTACATAAAACAGACAAACAGAGGGAAAAGGTTGTTTAATTTTTGTTTGAATTAATTTCAAATTCGAATAATCGTACTTTTAATTCAGAAGATATTTACATATTTATACTAGTATGGATACAAGGAGAGATTTAAAACAGCTATAAACAATAAGATCCCAATGAGAGATTTTTCAAGTAAAATTGTAGTTCAAGATTTTATTTACAAATCATATGCTCTCAATACTAATGTGCAATTTTATATTGAAATAAAAATAAAGCAAAAGGGCATTGAATATTTCAATTATAATGATTATTGTATTACTTAGATAATAATATATTTCTTGCAGTTTTCAACAAGTACTTGTTTGTTTTTGCCATTTTGTACTTTCGAAAAAACAATTGTGTATGTTTTTTTTTGTTTTAACAAAAAGTACCTACCGAAAGTTGTCAGACATTATTGTGACATATAATTTATATAAACATTAATTCGGTGGGAATCACCACGATAATAGGAAATGATAAATCAGTTATCAAAGTACTCTGGACTGAAGTAGTAATTTTGACTACACTTTTTATGTCAGTGGTGTGGTTTTCTTATGTATGTGTTACGCTCAAAGATCGAAAACACTCAATGACCGAAAAAATAGCTCACAACGCGTTGTGGACACAGTTAAGTGTCCACGACGCGTCGTGCGTTGTGAGCTATTTTTTCAGTCATTGAGCGATTTCGGACTTGAGCATAACATATTATGTATAAATAAAAAATATTATTTTTATGAATTATCATTTATTATTTTATGCAATCATGTCTTTTTTCATTTTTAACTTTTATAGGTAACAAAAAAAAAGAAAAATCATCAAGTTTAGTGTGATTTATTTATGTGTATTACAGTTATATACCACATAAAAATTACAACTGTAACTGTAAGCATTCTTATCATTAAAAATTGTCTTCTGAACACAGCATTTTGGATGAAGAGTTTTGGAAGTGTGTTATTTATATTATAACTAAACTCAAGCATGGAGTACTAAATTAAATAAGTAAGAAATAAGCAAGTTGGGTATGAAAATCGAAATGTCTGTCACAAATTATTCATTGTAAATTACAACTTGTCTTTATGTTCTTTTGTTTGTTTTCCTGATTTGTCGAATTAATTATCTAATTGACTAAAAATATTCATTCATACATATACTCCTCATGTCTATAATACCGATCACCAATCAACCTACCTTTAACAAAATGTTGAGGAAAATTACTATCAACATTTATATGATCAGGAGACTGGCAAGATGAAGTTTGATTATATTCTTGAGGTTTTAAAACATTTGTTCTTTCAGCAAACTCCCTGTCCCTTTCATTGATACAACTATTTGTTTCTGCTGGGTATCTGCCATATGACTCAGTTTTTTGTCGTTTACAACTCGGCTCATCTAGTTCATTTCGTATTTTATGTTTTCCTGCTGAATGTTCATAGTACCGAGAGGAGTGTTTATCGTAATCGCGGTAATTTTCTCGGTCGTAGTTAAACCTTCTGTCACGGCTCTTAGAACGATTATATTTATCAGATGGAGGACTTCTATGTGTTCTATGTTTTCCATAGTCTCCTCTTGATGAATAGTATTCATTATACTCATTTGTGTATCTCTGTTGATTTATTTCTGGGCTGTAATTTCTTCTATTCCTGTTGGATGGCTCATATTCATCTACATTTTTATATTCAAAGTTTGAATATCTACTTGTCCTACTTCTGGATGATTCGTTGGAAAATTCATAATATTCATAAGGTTCTGCCCTATAGTCTCTGGTGTCTTGCCATTCATAGTCTTTTAATTCATTCCTTGCATGAGATGTCCTAATATTATCAGTATTTTTTGGCTCCACATCTTCATCTGAACTAAACTTTGCTTCGTGAAGGCTATAAAAATACATAAAAATAATATACATTATTTTCCAGACAATTTCACAAATTCGAAATTAGTTAATAAAATAAAACCTTTAACAAAGTCATAAAATCTAAAAATATTTTTTGTTTCTAAATGCTTTTGTCATATCTAGAATTTCCTACTTCAAACTACTACTCCTAGGAACTTCTTTTGTGGAAGTTGGTCCAAATAATAATAGTTCTAGTTGTTTTTGGGAATAAATTTTACCAGATATTTTAAAAATATTTGGTCAGTTTAACTTTGGCAGTTGAAATAATAAATGGGCAATGAGCCCCCTCCCGTACCCCATTAATATAATTTTCGATCTATAATAGCGAAGGGGAGCCGGAGCGGCCGTGGTTGCGGAGGTGAGCATGGCTGCCTGCGCTTTGTTATGCAAAGGCGGAGAGGCTACTCATCCCACAGCGCCGGAAACGTTACGGACATACTGTTTATTAAGAAATAGTTTACCCAATCCGATTTAATAGCTCTACACTTGAAACTGCCCAATAATTATTTTTAACAAAACAATAATATTTTTATGAAAAATTTGAGTATTTTTACTGCTCATTAATACATTTTTTACTGACCACTTCATAAACTGGCTGTTGTATTAATTTTATTGCCCAAAAATGAATTTAAAACTGACCACTTAAATACATGCCATTTTTTTCTTAAATAAAAATAACTAGAATTGTATCAGTTCTCTAATAGACCCGATAATATCTATTCGGTACCGTAAATAGATTAGTGCGAAAGATTCTATAGCAGAGGGCGTAGCCCTGGAGAGGAACAGAAATGATGGTTACAATGTATAATTTTATAGCAACAATTCGGTTCAGGAACGCAGCTGGAGTTGTTTACGCTGAAAGCATGTAGGGTGGAAACCACGCCACCAAAAAGAAGAGTAGATCTCCTAGTTTCTCGGAAAACAAAGAATAAGATCCTCCCAAAGAAACCTGCAGGCCGATAAAAACCTGATGGGAGGCGCAATCATACTCAACTCATAGAGTGCACGGAAAATGCTATGTACGGCACTGTGTATGTCCCACTCCCAGTGTTTTTATAAGTCCGGAGGCGCGGAAGGAGAGCAGCCTCCTCTTGTAGTCTAAGATCCGTACTAGAATCATCCTTCACCGAACTTCTTACCAGACAAAAATGATGTTTTAGAGAACAAGATATTTTTTTAAATATGTTTATAAATTATATGTAGTATAAATTAAATTAAAAATAATAATGACAATTTCCAAAGGGGTTGCCTAATCTAAACACATTTAAAAAATATCTTGTTCTCTAAAACATCATTTTTGTCTGGTAAGGAGTTCGGTGAAGGACGCTTCTAGTACGGATCTTAGACTAAAAGGATCAAGTATTCCTTATAATCAGTTGTGGATTTAACACAAGTGCCGGTCTAGGCCCTGACTCATATGGAACACAAAGCGTAGCCATCCTCTATGCGACATATTTAGCTATATATAGCCATATATATATATCGACGGTTGAAAGGCTATTTGGACTAAGCGCCATTTTTTTG
>DVVJ01001522.1:0-11179 GCA_018234505.1 Junonia neildi neildi
CGGGGGTGGGCGGGGGTGAGGCGGCGCGGGCGCTCTGCCGCGCGGGGGACGTGGCGCTGCGGTGTCTGCGCGCCGCCCGGCCGCTGGCACACCGCATGGCGATATGGACAGTTGTTGGACCGCATTTTATGCAGGTTTGTTGAGGGGGTTGTGAAACCTTGATTTTTAATGGAAAAAAGCTACTTCTCTAAACCTTGGATACTTTTGTCATTCAAAATAAAGTCTCGCAAGAATAAAGTGCTATAAGTGTTAATACTCTGGTATGATAAGGGTCCGTTATCAATTATCATACTTCGTGATCATTTAGGGGGTAGGGAGTTCATAAAGTACTACGCTAATTACATTTTTTTGACGTAGATTTTTATTTAAAGTCTGAACCTAAAAAAATGTACCTTAGACATAATCGGAGTCAAAACCTAAATAAAGTCGCTTAACTTCATATTTGTCAATACTACGTGAAAAATTTCCAAAGCCTCCCTCTTCTTCTCGCCTTGGCATATTCCGATGTACCAGTTGAAGAATGAAAAAAAAAATAGGTCACGGAAGTTGGAAACGTTCCGTAATGTATTTCATAGTAATATGTAATTTTACAGCTTTTTTATGTTTACTGTTACAGGCGGCGTGCCATAAGGACATTCAGATTTCAAGTTTAGCTATACAATGTCTACATGATTGCGCAACAGCCTTGCTCAATCAGCAAGTGGAACTGCCTCATTTTCATTTCAATGAAGCTCTATTGAAACCTTTCGAGAATCTTCTATGTCTTGAACTTTGCGATGATGATATACAGGTACAAGTACACTCAGTTGAAAAATGCCACTTATTTGATATGTTCAATGTATTAAACAGTGTAACAAATGTCGTTTGTCTTTCTTTCAGGAACAGATAATTTCATGCATCTGTGAATTTGTGGAAACAAATAGGATGGAGATTCGATCTGGTTGGCGTCCATTATTTAACACGCTACGAGCAGCTAACAATTCTAACCAATACTTAGCGATTCTTGAAATATTCAAAGTATTCCTCAACACCGATAACACATTAGTTTTCGCTAATGCAGCACTTGATTGCATTCTATGTCTATTAAGTCATATAAAAGGACTACACTACGAAGATGTTCAATCCACTGAAGTAAAACCAAAGAAAATCACTACTCCGCCACAGCCAAAACCAAGCCTAAGCCTTAAATTCTCCAAAAATAGTAAATTCATACCTCTGAATGAAGAAAAATCTGAAAAAGTTATCGTGGATATGTGCAGAGAGGCACTATTTCATTTAGAGAGTTGTGCTGATATTTTAACCATGATGTACAATATGCCAAAATGCCCGATATTTAATACGGGTAACAGAATTAAAGGCGATTTACCATTGTCTGTAGTTGATCCAATCATACCAAGTGGCTCACTAGATGTAACCAAATACATAGTAAATGAAAATTGTGACGAAGAATTAATTTCATACAGAAAGTTATCAACAAGCCTACCGCCTTCAAATACGACCAATAATTGCTTATTGAAACTCGATAAACCGAGCAATATTCTCAAAGTGTGGTATGTCCTGATTGAGGGCTTAATTTCAGCTACAGTCGTATGTTCCAAGAAAAATCAGCCAGCAGCTATGGAGACACTGTTCAAACTGCTAAGAAACATATCTGATGTTCCTGGAACCCATTTTGGTTTACACTGCATAAACCATTTATTACTACCGACTGTGCAAAATTGGCTGCGACAAATAGCGAACGTTAATACACACTGGGATAGTATTATGCCGAACTTTAAACAATGCTGTGGTATGACTACAGATACATTTGTGATATACTTACACCAATTACAACAAATCAATATTGAAAGAGCTACTACTGATGAAAAGGGTGAAGAATTGTTAATGGAGCCAATTGAAAGTTCAGAGGCAACATTTGCTTTAAAGCAAATAATGCTAATTTTAGTAGAATGTATAGCTCAACCACAAGAACCAATAGCGAGATTAGGCGCATCGTGTATACGGCACATTATTTTGACTTCAGGACATCTATTAACAGACAATCAATGGGAAATAATTTGTACAAGCTTACACAGAGCTTGTAATGTGAGTTTGAGTCCACTCAAACAATTAACTTATGCATTCAAAGAAAATTCTAATAGTTTCTACGGTGATTTGGCTATAGTGAAAGTTGCTGCAAGGCGAGATTGCTCAGTGAATGATAATGTTCGATTACATGCCATGGCACAACAAGTATTCCTGACTGATCAACTAAGAGGCGATAATCAATTAAAACAAACATCTAAAGGCTCCTCCCAAAATTTAATAGATGATCGAAGCTACATATTTCTCATTTATCTTCAAGAATCTGTCAATTCTCTCAATCCAGATTTATATACAGTTAGAATACCCAACAGAGGATTAGTTGTAGGACTACTAGCTCATCAAATACTCGTGCAAATTATTGCTACAGTACTGATACAATCATCTTCAGATGTATTTCATGGAATAAACGGTATATTATTAGAAAGTTTTAAGAGTGGCACAAATGTGTGCAACTACAAATTCTTTTTGAATAAGAGCAATGTAGATCTTTTACTAAAGAGTTTGGAATTATCTTACACCAGAGCCATGCAATTCGATTCAAGACCGGGCTTGAAATTTCTCGTTCAAAAAGTATCAAATTTAGATCACGCGGCTAACCTTTATAAACAAACCTCTTCATCTTGGCTTATTAAGATTATAGCGCTTACGGAAATATTTTTCAGTGGCGTATTGAAATTTAAAATGAAAGCGACAGATGTATCTATTATATTGAATAATTATAAGAATACATTAAACATGACTCTGGACTATGACCAATTTGTCATTAAAATATTTGATTTAAAGACAACGTGGGAATTGCTGTGCTGCAACTATGTAAAACACTTGATTAATATTTCTGACTTCGATGACTGTGATAATATTAAGGATCGAATCTCATGTAGTTCGGAAGAGTCGGATTCATCTTCCAACAATTATGAACACTATTACTCTCAAGAAGCTACAGATGTACCAGATGAAACTGTAGCACAAGAAAACGAAAAGCTTAGCCCACCCGTGGAGGAAGATATTGCAAAACCTAAGCCTTTCACTTTTGCCGACTTTAAGACGAATACAATAAGCAATGAAACCAATATTCAAACTGTAAGTACAACAAAAGAAAACGAAGAAGAGAAAACCGAAAAATCTCTTCGTTCTGATGATGATGATGAATCAGAAAAACACATTTTGAAAGATCGTGAACCAGTTAAACACAATCGTAAATCGTCAGAATATCAGCAGAGAACTATAAGTCCTGTTACAATTAAGAGACGGTGTGCTTCTGAAAATATTGACGGAACTAGAAAAGTCAATATCACTATATGCGACGGCCCAACTTACGACAAAACTAACAAAAATATTGAACCATTAATTCCACCGCAGCCTGTACCGCCCGAAATTGAACAACAAAGAACTATTAGTATTAACAAGGTAATGATAACATTAGTTAATAAAATATAATTAACATTTTTGGAAAAGTTTTTCTGTAAGTAAAATTGTAAATCTTTTTTCAGGATATGGAGGTGCAAAGAAATTGTTTCCAGAACATTTTGATGGCATATCTAGAGTTGGTACTAACGTTTCCTTTAGAGAGGTTCCAAGTCATCTACCCCGTGTTGCAGACTGGATTCATGCAACTCGCTAAAACGGTCACCGAACCGCAGCTTCTCGATAGAATCAACATATTTTTCGATAAAAAAGACTTGACCGAATTTAGATATAAGTAATCAATTATTTATTTATTTATTTATTAGTGATACTGTAAACGTCACATTATAACATTATATTCCGAGATCAATAAGTGTTGTGCGTAAAATAAAATAACTATATCATGGACCGAATATTATTTTAATTCAGCTTTAAGCGCATAAATATATTTGTCTTATATCAAATATTATGTCAACAAAACAACAAAAAAAATAACTGCTTCACATATTTGGTATAAAGACTACTTCATACAATGTCTTTTTGTAAAATTATTACAAATGCTCGTTTCAGTCTATAGAATGTATCGTTACAATAAAATTGCAATAAAAGACATCTAGTCATATATAAAACTACTCAAAATGGCACATTTAACTCACAACATCAAAATTCTACAACATCGTCTGTGCCCAGGTAAAGCAGACCAAAGCATTTATAATCTCAGATACGATAACTAATATATTTGGTGTTTAACGTTCCATATTTACAATTTCTATTTACAATATAACTTTATATACATCCATAATAAAGTCTTTATCTCAAGAAGAAGATACTGAAATATGTAAAGACTACAGCAATAGATAGACTTATACTAGACGCACCTTGTGTTGGGCGAGTGTGAACTGTCAGAGCGTACGATAACGCACTTAATCCTAAGTCACTAGTTATTAAAGCACTTTCTCGGTTGATGAGATCAGCCAACTTTTCAGCTTCTAAAACGCACACATGTAACTGCAGATCAGTTGGATTTTTCAGAATCGTTTCAACAGTTACAAAAATTTCCATTTCAATTGTAAGATATCCTCGAAGTGCACATTCAGCGACTTTAACATGTCTATCGAGAGCTGATAATACATTGTGTAAGTTAATAACCGATGCGGATATATTAGTTCCGTAAAGAGCTCTATCTATTTGCTTCTTCGAATAAAGTACCCTTAGAGCTCCACCACATTTAGGACAGCAAGCTCCCGGTGCAGTAAAGCCAAGGCAGTCCTGTTTCTTCAATGGAGGGCAGAGGATCCTATCGAATTGGCACTTGGGTTCCATGAGGTCTGAAATGGGTCCAACTGCATAACAAGGTCCCACATAATCAACGCTTACGTATTCAGCCCATGCAGCGCATTCTGAAGCGTAAGTAACACCGTTTACTCCGCAAACAGTCGTACTCTGTAATGAAAAGTTATTGTTAGTGAAGTTATACTATAAAATAGTTCTGAGAAGAAAATTTAACACAACATTCTTCCTTGTTATTAAACACTTACAGTAGAACAGCCTCTTAAACATTGTCCCCAATATGCAAGTTTCCTCCCGCTCATGACAAGATGACAGGGATTTGAATGAGTGTGACCGTCTGTGTCGCACACAGGCATTGTGGGATGACTGTTGCAATTTGTGGTGTTCACTGGAATTAATTATTATTAATTAATATAATTATTTTATATATCAATATGAGCCATATATATATTGAAAACTTGCTGGATCACGGAACTATAGTCTAAATCACTTTTATATTAATACTATTATGAGACTATACTTAATGCGTGACATAGTGGTTGTCTACAAATAGGATGGATCTAAAAAACCGAAAGAACAGATTGAAAAACAGATAATTTTGGACTACTTAATAAGACCTGTGATTGCAATAGATGAATATACGATCTATTCCTAATGGTCACTTATTACTTTCAACTTTGTCTCATTTCTTCAAAACTTACGTGCGAGTATGTAAATCTGAGGTAAACTTAACTCTATCTTACCACTTCAAAAGCTACAAAATAAGTCTTTAATATCCTTACCGCACTTATGTTGCGGACAAGCCGCCTGCAGTCTCGACAAGCACACAGAGCGCGCTGGCAAGCACGCATGACGTCTAGCGCATGATGCGCCCGCGCACGCGCCGCGACCACCGAACTCTATCTCCGCGTCCGTTGCGCCTGCGCATCTGTACGGTTGATTAATACCTGCTTAATGCTTGGTGAAGAATTTGTGATATTTGGATAAATTGTTAAAAACATCATCAATGAACATAGATTAATTTCATCAAAAAAAAAATCAGAAATCGCTTAATCACAGTTTCACGTCTAAATAAATACTTCAGCTGTACGTGTACGTACTTGGCGAGGCAGGCGTTGGGGTACAGTCTCCCAGGCGAGGTGACGGGCAGGTGGTGCGGGGGACAGTTACACGGTAAGCCCGTCAGTAGCGCCGCTCGTCCGCACGCGCGTCTCGCACACACGCGCTCGCCCGCCACGCATACACACGCGTTGCACTCCATGTAATACTTTGTACCTGTATGATACGTTAATTATACGGTTTCATTGTAAAACAAACAAATCATAATCACAAGTCATAATAATTAGAGACGTCACAAGGACGTCCCTTAAAAAGGAATAAACGTAAGGTGTAGAAGTTGGATATGGGCTGGGGATGAACCATTCATTGTATAGTAAATGAAATTATAATAACTATACTATTTATAGTGAGTGTACTGCCTTGGTGGGAAATGATATACCACTTTATTGATTTATTTAGTGGCATATCATTTTCGACCTAGGTAACAGAAAAGGGCATTCCACAGGGATGTATTATGGGCCCATTTTTATTTTTAATATACATAAGCGACTTACTTATCTTTTATATAAAAAATGTATGTGATATTGTGTTGTTTGCTAATAACACTCATTAATATTGAAGGACCGAAGAAAAACTAAGTATGACGACGTAAACAACGCACTATGTCAAATACAGAATTGATTCAATTCATACAGTCGTTTATAAATGCCAAAAAGACGGAATGTATAGAACTTCCATTATCTAATGTCACTCAACAAAACTATAATCTTTCTTCAAATAGCGAAGTGTTAAATATTATTGATAATATACTATATATGGGTACAACTTAAGCTTGAAGCTATATTTCGAACCGATGGTAGATTTAAAAAATATTACATGTAAATTGACCTTTAAAAACCGTTATGGCCTTTAAGAATAAATCATTTTTTTAGTTTGACTTTGAGTTCGCATTGACACTCGAAGCAGCGAGTAACGTTAATCCGCTTTTATAAAAAAAAAAGATAAAAAATGTTTCTATTACTCACCATGTTTAACAATTTTATCATGAAGACGGCAATTGTCCAACGCAACGCTCGGCAGCGGCTGACAGTGTGATAACCCTCGATTACTACAGCGACAGATTTTGATGCAGATCTTCTGTGACGCACACGGCATGGGAACTCGGACCCAGGATCCAATGGGAACCACGTAGCTACTACCGTCACCTATAAATTTGAAGGGTATAAAATTGTAGCAAAAGATAATAATTCCACATTTGCTAAAACTGTTTATAAAACTCAAGGATTTTAACTGATGGCTTAGGCCATCATTGCGAGAAGCAATTTTGTTCTAAAGATGTAGCTAAACTTATGACATGAAATAAAAACTAAATAATAGGATTTTCATGACAACGGCGTTTTCTAACGTTTTAGGTTGATAAATAACATATATAATTTGATTGATAAACAACAACAATAGTTATTGGAAATATGGGATACACTTTTGACATGAAAAAGGTAGAAAAAATTCTCACCTCTCCTATTTTAATGATCTTACCTAAAGGACATCCATCGATGCAGGTATATCTCGAACACGATCCTCCTTGAAGACAGTTTCTATTGACGACGCACACTTGAGTCGCGTTGCACGGCGAGCCGGCGCATGGAGATGTTACCATTTCTAACGCTGAGAGTAGGGGAGGTTCTGTGCCTGAAATTAACGACAAAGCTGTGAATGAAACTTATATTTGGTTTACTGTTAATGTCGATAATTAAGGCGAATGTAGTATATAATACATTTATAGGTACGCATACGGTAATCAGATACAATACATAATAGTGCCATAAAATCCGCAAGGTCATGCAAGGAGCGGTCTTATCACGTGGCGCCAATCTTGCGCACAGTGCGGCCGCTAATAGCGCCGCGCGAGACCACTCCACGCATGATGATACTAGCCGCTTGCAGTCCTCCATAGTTCTAAAGATAACCCTACTAAGCAGATACTCACTAGGTGCCATAAAGTCCCGTAAAGACACACAAGGCGCGGTGTCATCCCGTGGCGCCAATCTTGCGCACAGTGCGGCTGCCGATAGCGACGCGCGAGACCACTCCACACATGATGACACCAAACGTTTGCAGTCCTCCATACATAGTAGGCTGCTGTGGCCCTGCGATCACATCATATAGAACAAATATCTTGAATATATCCATGATAATATTATAACTGCTAAGGTGAATTTGTTTGTTGATTTGTTCCGCTTTCACGCCATACCTATATCACATACATATATCACTACCAGACCTATTGCCAGGTTATTTTATAAAGGTAAAATCAGAAACCCAAACTGAATAATAAGCAAGAAAATAGCGTTTTCTTATTTAGACTGATAAACGGCATCAACAATATATGAATTATGGGATATCGTAAATTTTCGAAATTACAAGAGTGCAATATTGTTAAAGTAATTATTTTAAGGAATCTGCTATGTTTGTAACTTACTTTGGCAGTGCAAGGCTTTACATGTAAAGCACAGGCTACACTCTTCCACACATCAGCTGTGCACTGCGTCGAATTCTTTAATGGTAACTGGACTCCTGCTACCGTTACATGGCTGAAATTGCAAATATAGCAATTAGGTTTTATTATTACTGCCTAATAAAACTGCAATTAGGTGAACGCAAGAGTATTGCTAATTATAAGGCAAAAGTCTGTAAGTTTGTATATTTGTTGCACTTTCACGATAAAACGGCTAAATCAAAAACAGAAACGATGATGACTAATAATTTGGATTAGGACATAGGCTACATTTTATCCTGAAAAATTAAAAGTTCCAACAATTTAATAAACACTCCTCATTTTTTAATAAAGATTCAGATCTTGGAAGAGAGTTGAAGAAAAATCAATGGCACACTACTTACCCACTGCCCTTTTGTTCTGCTACCGCCAAATGTGCATCAAGGTCTGCTTGTGAGGAACACGAACGAAAGAGACTTGTCGGTCTGTTGTTTAGTTGACTACAATATGTTAAGCCTCCGCAACCCAGTGAACATGGTGCTTCCACTGAAAAAGGAACGCAATTCTTCAAATTAATGACTTAGCTAACATTGGGCAACAAGCATACAAGGAATTTTTAAAACTCGGGGTCAATATATTAAAGAAGAATTACTGTCTTAAAAAATACACTTCAAAAACATTTTTTACAGTAAGGAATTTCCTTTGATTCCTTTGATATTGTTACCTTCTTCAATACATTCTGCCATTTCAGTTTCCTGAGGATCTCCAAGACACTCTGTATAAAACTTCTGCCAGTTTAACTGCCAGCCGTTGTTAAACGTATTGAAACATAATCTTCGACAATTGATAGTTGCACCCTGAAAATTATTATTATTTATCAGTAAAAGAAAGGTTAAATAAGACATATAGCACATGCTTTTGAAGTCCATAATATACAAATCACTAGCTTGTGCTTTTTATTAAAAAGGGACAAACTATGCAGGCGTCTGAAGTTCACCTGATGATAAGTAATCTCCGTCGCTCAGAAAAAATTTGCAGCAACAAAAAAACAACAAAGCATTACTAGCTTAAAGAAATTAGGCAAAAAATGGGAAATAATTCTTGTAATAGAAGGGCTATGAAATAGAAGGATCATGTAAAGGTGTAATTGTTCCATACCTTTTGACAACAATGGAGCTTGGCTACATCGTGAGGGATCACGTCTTTGGTTTCTGGCGGCGCGTCTTTCCTGAGGAAACATTGCCACATGCCGTCGTGTATGGCGGGGGCTCCACACTCTTGTGAGAGAGCCTCCGCTATCTCTTGAGATTCACCAGTTCTACGGAGAACCAGTTCGCAGGTACTTCGACATTCTTGACTGGGTGATTCGTGACAGCAGGGTAAATCTGTAAAGTTGCGAGAATTTGGATTTTGAATGCTTAGATGACCCAGTGGATAGAAGGCATGGTACACTTGGCTATATTATCATAATCAAATGCCTATCTAGAAAAAGAAAATATAGAGAAGTGGACGTGAAGTGGTGGAGAATATGGGTGTATCTTTATATACGCCTTATAACTATCTCTCTTTATGAAAACAGCTGAACGTCTTTATTTAGGATTTATTTCAGAAGAACATTGACAGGTACTTTTTGTTACTAGAAACATAAGGAAATTAGGAAAATGAACCAATCATTTGAATTGTACACCTTATAAGCGAACATATAAACATCAAATGTCTCCTTACACTTCGAAGTATCAGTATGCACAGTAGAAGCAGTCAACTCCCTCATACAATGCAGCAAGGGCGGCGACTGTTCGCACATCTCTATCGCCTTCTCCCTCGCGCCGCTATCCGCTCTCGTGTGACCAACTCGCCATACTGCGCGTTGACAGGCCTCGTGACAGCTTAACGACTGGGTTTGTGCTGTAAAAAGGAAATTTATGATTTTTTTTGTCATTGAGTTGGTGTCTTCCTGAAATTAGCTTACGAATATAATTGACTATAAATAAAATTTAGCAATATAAAATAATTTTGTTGTTTCTTTAAAAGGTTAGACAAAATTCCGGCATCCCGTAATGGTGCAGCATTTGGTTGATTAAGCTTTTAACCTTCTGCTAATAATAGGAGAGGAGATCTTTGCCCAGCAGTGATACGATTACTGATTTAGTTATTTAGTTTGTCGTACTTTACTTTTCTTTTTTAGTGTAAGTTTCCTAAAAAATATTTTGCCAAAAAATAATTAACCTTATAAGCCAGCAGCCTTAACCATTAATTCGTTTAACTCAGACCCAATAGAAACAAAATCGGTTTGGTTAGATCAATTAGCTATCATATAAATACTTACAACAGCACCACTGCGCCTCCTGCTGTCGTTGCACGCAGTCGAAGAAGGCGATCTCATCGGACCGGCGACAGGGCTCCGTCAGCGCGGTCGCATCGGCGGCGGTTGCGCACGCGTGCCGACAGCGAGATGAGTGCCCCAATGTGCAACACGCACGGCCCCACCAGCTTGAACCTGATACCACCTCTGAAAATATTTATGCTGTATTAATATTTGATTGTAAGCATAGCTGTTTATATAGTCAGACGGATTACAGACTCGTATAAAGGAGGTTTTAACTATAGCAGTCCTCAGTGTCCTATATAATCGATATGAAGTAGGTATCGAATATAGGTGCATTTCGTACGATGAGTGAGAGAGCCGAAAACCTAATTTTTCTCCTCAGTTCTTACCTTACTCTCTGTCTTACTTTTATTATTTCTTTTAAACAGCTATATTTATAACTTCATAACAATTAAACATAAATACAATAATTAGCCAAGTGCGTGTCGAGCCACGCGCATGAAGGGTTCCGTAGTTTCCCT
>DVVJ01001523.1:0-11177 GCA_018234505.1 Junonia neildi neildi
GTACGTTTCGTTAACAAAAAAGATTACAAAAAAAATATTTCGTCAATTTTGGAGTCACATGCATATTCCCTATTAATTAATTGAGCATGCTTTTCTGTGAACAGACTAATAAATAATGACGTTTTTTCCGCATGCAGCCCCCACTTACCGCGAAGACATCTCTTGTAAGTATCAACAGTTTACATCAAAACATTATAAAAACTAATAACATTACTGGATCATTATGTTATAATAGCTTTTTCCCATTTATCACATGCAGCACACATAGATATACGGAAAGTAAAAGAAGTGTTTCTGAAACGTGAGTTTTAGACGATAGGTCTCACATGTTTTATAAGTGTCCTCGAAAATTATATATCGTTAGTGAGGTTCTAACATCGCGTATGTTAACAATGTATTTTCAGAAGAATTCAAAATCGCGTAATTTTGTTTGAAACCAACGTGAAACTACCATGATATATCGCTCAATATATTAAGTTCTATTCGATATATTTAGTATTAAAAGCCATTTTGTCGTCTAGAAAATGGCATTAAAAGTGTTAGATCCTCACCAACGACTCGTATAAAGATGTATAGTATAATATGTGTTCCCGCAGACGCGAGGGCTGGGGCTCGCGCGACCTGCACGCGCCGTTCGACTCCATGTTCAGCAAGCGCCAGGCCATGCCGCGAGGTGAGTGCCGCGCCGAGCGACGGAAACGTTGCGCTACCCGCCGCGATGACGCACGCACACTGACGCTTACACACGCTATGTCACGTTGAGCCGCACCGTCACAACATACATGCTGTACAGAAAAATATTTTGACTTGTGTATATTGACTTTTTTTTTATTTGAGGAGTAAGCTTTTGGAAATTTGTACGAAAAATATATAAAAAAAGAAAATATTATAAAAGAGCGGCTTTTGAAAAATTACGAAAAATATAAAAAGAACAGCTGAAATTTTTAATTTGAGATTTTTTATTTTTCAAATCACTTAAAATGTAAAAAAAATATTTTTGTCTAAAAATTCTTAAAAATTCAAATATAATAAATGTACAAACACATCACCCATATATCGTCACGGCACAGCCAGTAGCTAGCTCCGCACGGCTCACTCACAACACCGCTAGCTTCCACTAAACAAATCGATTAACTATCAACCGGGACTTGTCAGTTATGAAAACATTATATGTTAGAATCGAATCGCGTCGGGTATCAGTAACGTTTTCCGTCGAGATTTCCCCTAAATAACAGCCACGTTTAACAGAGTATTGCGAATATTAATATATTCAAAATACTCTGTTTAACGATTCAGTGTGGTTTTTAGTTTTTATTAACACATTTACAAAATTTAACTTTTTTGCATCGTAGTATTTACGTTGTTTTATAAAGCATTCCTTGTGCAGGTGTGGAATTTTTTTCTACCCTCTAACATTAGCAGGAAAATGTTGCCTTGCTCTCGATTATCACAAATTCATTTATGTAGTTATTGTATTGCATGAAGTATTCAAGAAAGGCATTATTCACGTCGCATTATCAGTATTGAGGCAATGCAGTATTGTTTGGAATGTCGTAGAACAGTTATTTTTTTTTTTTAATTTTGTAACACTACAAAGTATTCAAAATCAAAATCGATGAAATGAACAGTTAATGAATTTGTTTGGAAGAACACAGCCTAGTCGTAGTTAGTCGATGTGGTATGTGAGGTACGTGGTAGTCGAGCTCGGGCGCCGGGAGGCGGCGCGACACGCAGTAGTGAGGTTGTGTTGGTGTGGTTGCAGTTGGGTTGCGCGTTACACTGCATGCTCCGACCAAATCTTCACTTCACAGCGGCTCCGGCGCCGACCAAAAACCCACCACAAACGACACGCAGGAATAGGTACTAAACTATTTTTTATTTCCTCATTTGTGTTTTTGTGTTGCGCATCGCGCATTGCGGCTGATATCAGAGAACGGACGCCTCCGTCATGTGGAATCGCTAATGCAATGTTTAATTGTTTAGAACGCATTCTGGTAAATCAATTTTTAATTCCGAAAGCAACATTTTAATGCATTCATTTGTTGTGATTTTCGTTTGCATTTTCGCTTTGTTTGACATTAATCGTTAATTTTTACTCAAACTAAAACTTTTAACTATTAACTAGCCGCATCGTCGTTTGCATCTCCTAATAGAGAAAAAACAACTACTACACGACTCGGAGGACTCCCCTCCGAGTCGTCTCTACGGACGGAACCGGTTCGCTACCGGAGGTGTATACCGAAACGAGTCTACCCACCATCTATGTAACGACACTGTAAATATACCATCCTAGCGAACGTCATGCATGATGGAAATCGTGTGTTTTCGATTGCATTGCAGGTAGTAGTAAGAAAACCGCCAAGCACCAAACGTCAGCGTCGCCGAACCCGGAGGCGACCGCCCCCGACGGGCTGGATCTGTCCGACCTGGACCTGAGTTCGATAGAGTTCACGGAGCGGGAGATGCAGGCGCTGTCGGGGCTCACGCCGGCGCTGTCGCGGCGCCTGCAGCGCCAGCTGCTCGCGCACTTGCCGCCGCGCGCCGCCGCGCGCCTGCGCCGCACGCTCTCGCTGCACGCCCCCGCCGCGCCCGCCGCCGCGCCCGACGCGCCGCGCCCGCCCTACGGCCGCAGCCAGTCCGCCTCCAAGGCGCTCGAGCCCCGCAGCCCCGACGAATCCGCCGCTCTCCCGCCCGAACCCTCTCTCGCTCCGTCACCGATGCCGCCCGTCGACGATGAAAACGTTCCGAGTAAGCCGACCGACGATACCCCTCCCGACCGGCCCTCTGAATCCGAAAACGCGAAGGAAACGTTCGAAAAGCCCAAATTCGATGATGACACCGTCGACTTGTCCGCACCGCAATTCTGTACACTGCCTCGTCTTAGACGACGAAAGACTCTCTCGAGAGAACCCGATTCGCCTCCTTCTATTGCTGACGGTGGACATGAAAACGCATCTAAATCGGAATCCTTAACGAAAGATTCCGCCATTACTAAAAGTGAAAACGTACGACGTATTCAGGAGCGTCCATTATTAAGTAAATATTTAGCGTCCGATAAAAATTTGTCTTTTGATGAAACGTACGCGTCGGAGGGAGGTAGTATATTGTCGGAACCTAGTTATATTGCGGCGTACGGATCACCCGCTATACTAAGTACTCCAGGATCGAGTTTCAGGCGTCATTCGTTACGGTTAAGTGGAGATCAATCAAAAAAACGTATTTCCAGATTTCTCCGCTCAGATTTCTTTGATACACCTTCAGACGAGAGTTCATATGCAAAGCATAAGAAAGAGAAGGAATTAGAAACTCAAAAAATCTTAAAAGAAATAAGAGATAAGAAAAATAAATCTTTAGAGGCTAGTGCCAAAAGTTCCACTGAAACTAATGATTTGCAATTTTCGTCTAAAGATGAATACTCTACTAGAAAATGTCTGTCTCCAGTGTCTAATTTAATATTAAAAGAGCGAAGCAGATCCAACACACCATTTTTCCCACTTTTAGATAACATTAAAGAAACTAATTTAGACTCGTCAGTAACATTGCCACACACAAAAGAATCAAAAGAATGCAATGAAATAAAGCATAAGATCAACAACAATACTCTAGAATCAAAATTAAACAGGCCAAAAAGTTATCCCATTAAAAATATAGAAAAATATGATGACGCAGATAAAAACGTTTTATCAGATAGTAGTAGAAATGATAACAAAGAAACAGAAGATAAAAAAATTGGAAAAGAATCGAAATTAATACGACCAAAAAGTTATCCTACAAGTAGTCCTTCTCCAGAAAAAAATTATTTAAATCGTAATAACAAAAAAGAAGTCGAAGAATCGAAGTCTTCAAAAGCAGCAATAGATTTATCAGAAAACAAAACCGATGTAGAAGTAAGCTTTAGCATAACTTTACCTAAAAAGGCAAAATCTATGGAATCAGAATCTCAATCGAAACTAGAGTCGGTTAATTTAAAATTGGAAAATAAAATAGACGGTGATTCAACTTTAACTTTAAAGAAATATAAAGTAATAAATTCAAAAGACAAAAATGAAAAGGTGGAAAGTTCTGATGTACCAGTAAATAATAATAACGATGAATCAAAAACCTTAAAAAATGGTATAATAAAAGATGATATAAAGTTAATGTCAAATGAAAACTCAACCAGTGATAAAAAAGGAGTAGTTAAGAAGAAAGTAATTAAAAAAGTGTCATCAAAATCAAAAACAGATTTAAGTTTGACCGATACAGTAGATAAAACAGCGGGAGATAAAAAGAAAGTCACAAAAAAAATTAAAGAAAAAGATAAGAGTGTCGATGATACTACTAAAACATCAAGTGTGCCAAAAAAGAAATCAGTCCTTCAATCAATTGGACATAAATTAGAAAAACTAGCATCCTCTAAATCGAATTCGCCCGAAAAATTATCGTCCAGTAGTATTCCACTAAACGGAAAACCTAATGAGACTTCTAAACCAAATCGGAATCAACGCGAACATTCCGTGCCAGCTAATGTCGAAACTATATCAGAATCAAACTTAATTAAAAGGGCCGTAACTATAACCGACGTTGCCGCTTTAGAAAATCAGAATACTAACCAAAATAAAACAACTGTATCAAAAGTGTTAGGTTTATTTAAAAAGTTTGAACCAAAGGAAAAAAGCACTAAGTCTATTACAGAAAAAAGTAGCAAAGAAAATATTAATATAACCAATGAATGCTTAAGTAAAAAGGAAAATTTATGTAATTCCAACGATTCTGAAGATAAACCAAAACGGCCAAATTCTTTATTACTTAACGGTTTAGGGCGTAAGAATAGGTTTAACCGATCAACGAGTCAAGAAGACACAACAACAAATGTAGAAAATAGTGAACGCCAAGTACATAAAAAAGAAAGCGATTCCAAACCTACTTTAAAATTAGATTTCTCTAGGTTGCCAAGAGTAAAAAAAATAGTTCCTACAAATGCTGTGATAGAACCACAAATTATGACATATTCTGATGTTGAAAAATACGTCGATAAAAATGATATTGTAGATAAAAGTGCAGCAAATTTCGATAGTGAAGTTAAAGAAACTTCTGACACTCTAAAAAGAAGTCGATCTCGCAGCAGATCAATATATTCTAATTCCGACATTAAGACAGAAATAAGCTCTGATATTCAAGAAAAACACCCTTCACGCGATAGTTCACATCATGTGTTTGTTCGAAATCATGATTCAGTAACTCCAGAGAAAGAGGATATAGTTGATAGAATTAGAAGAAAGAGTTTTTACTCACGATTTAATGAAAAGAAACAAAGACGAAAAAGTAGCTTAGTCGGTCCTGGAGCAACGGAATATGATCCTTTAGCGCGAATACATTCCCACTCGTCGGAGTCTAAGTATGACGTGTCGCCAACTTCTCCAGGGAATTATGACCTTTCACCCGGCTTATCTATTGGGTCAGATATATCACCGTCCACGGAACGATACCGGTCTTTACTGAACGACTTGCCTATTAATACTCGAAGTAACTTAAAGTATGATGGCTTTAATGATAAAATCGATATGTATAGATCATTGGACAGAAAATATACAGGAACAAGGTCATATCTGGATTATGATCAACCTTCATCGTACAATTCCAATAGATATTCGAGAACAAAATCATTATTCGAAAATACAGATCAAACAGAAGATTCGTCTTACGGTCTGCCTAGAGAAACACACAAATATAACCGGACTAATTCATTATTTTCCCCGGGTAGTTATGCAACATACAGGCCGAAAAGAACTAGGAACCCCGCTATAATACTGAAAGAAAGCGAAAAAGAACCCAGTCCAGAAAACATATTAGACAAAATAAGACAAAGAAAAATTACGATCAGTGTTACCAGAAAACCTGATCTTGAAAAGGAATCAGTACCGAGGTGTGTATATTTCCTCGTTATTTCATGTAACGTAAATAATTATAAATAA
Organism: Junonia neildi neildi; assembly: GCA_018234505.1. Classification (NCBI taxonomy): domain Eukaryota; kingdom Metazoa; phylum Arthropoda; class Insecta; order Lepidoptera; family Nymphalidae; genus Junonia; species Junonia neildi. The sequence goes on from DVVJ01001523.1 coordinate 5,955, forward strand.
CTTTTCCCAAGTATAATATTTTCTCTGTGCACGCTTCACGCTTTTGACTTCAAATTACGAAACTAATGCTTAAGTTTTTAATATAGAATGGTTATAAATATTTGTAGTTACCAAAGTCAGTCCTATATGAGTGATGGATCTTAGATTAATCAATCACCCTAATGATACACGACTTTTCAAATAAAATTAAAACAAATTTCAGTGCTCTTAATTAACTACTATACAGATTCATTCAGTAGTATCTAATAATACTGTTGATTGTATTTCATGGCATATAATTATCATTATTAAGCAATAAGCATCAATGGAATTGAAATTGAACTTTATGGTAATGGTGGTGGTGGGGTGGTATTATTTTAATAAGATGTATAAATAATAAGAAGGAATTTAAATTTCAGATCCAATGTCACATCTCAAAGCGAAGGCGACAGTTCAGAACGCTCTGCGAAAATTGACTGAGAGGCGCTATTGATGAAATTATCGACTACGAAATTATTTAATACGCATTTTTGATAAAGGATTTTTATTTACAGATAATAGACATTAGAACTTTTCCCGAATCTTTAATTATACATTTACTATATTTCCGTATTTACTATATATATGGAATATAATAAATAGACTGCATATTTTCTTGCCAATAACTTAGCATATCCAAAAACTACAAGCAGTGCTAAAAAATAAGAATCTCAAAAAATTACACTGAATCTTAAACAAATCGAAAATTGATTCAACGTCATTTCTACAATTCATTCGAGCGACTTTATTATTTGTTCGAAGACCTTTCGTAAGAATTTACAATTTTAATGATATTTTGCAAGTATTCATTTTTTAGAGACTTTATTGTGAATTGATCTTATGTGCCTTTATAACATAAGTGACCGGATTTGAACGTTAAATTAATGAAAGGAATATGACACGAGTTTTAGTGTTTTTGCACAAATGTTTTACTCAGTATATATAATTTTAATTTTTTTAGATACTATTGATTGTTGATAACTTAAATAAGCTCATAAGTTTTAATTTTTATGATAACCGTATAGTATTGACTGCTAAGTCAGGTCGCAACAGTAATCGAATAGAATGGTGCTTAGTTGAAGGTTTTCTTAGGAGTAATTAGGGTTTATAGTAAAGGTTACAGCCACTTACACTATGTAGGTATATACATAAAACGTTTTCGAATATAAAGAATCTATTTTGTTAAAATGAAACGAAAATATTTAAAATGAAATAGTTACTGTTTATCATTTGTTGCCATTTTCCTATTTATATGTCAGTGAAAAACTAGTCTCCGTAAGGCGTTTGCGCTGTTTGTAAAGCGACATTTTAATGTGACTCAATCAATTATTACTCGTCATTATTTATTTATTTTATCACTTCATTAGAATTTTAATAATTATTTATTAGTGTGTGGTGATTATTAATATTTTTATGAATAATGTGAACTCTATCGAATATTATAATTACTGTCACACACGTTTTGTATTGAATGTGAATAAATTATATAGTTGAAAAAAAATCGTGTTTCATTTGCATCATCTTACTCGATTATACAATAAATGTAGGCTTAGCCCAACATTTAAGGCGGCCTATTTATCACTGGTGAAATTCAAGGTGCCCTTGGTTTACATCATTAAAGAAACTAACTAAACTAACATTTTCTGACTGTCGGGGCAAGGTAAATAAGTAGGTACATTAATATTATTGAACACTTCAACAAAAATCATTTTTATCAAAATGAATACTGTAATAAGTATTGTAATGTAGAAAGCTGTAATCGGTGTGGCGTCAAGGAAGTCGTACAATTAAATAAATAAATAAATAAATGACATGTTTTAGCGTAGTTTGAATGTAAGTAAAATATTTTTCCTCATCTACAGTTAGGTGCAAAACTGAGTCTATGTAGTATGAGTCTAGTGAATATGGATGTCTAAAATTGAAATTGATTATTAAATTAAAAATGTGTTATATTATTCGAAGACTGTTTATTTTACTGTTATTTTATGAAAAAATGTCAAGTTTAAACTAAACTATAGTAAACTAGTCAAAAAAATTAGAGGATCAAAAAAATTGTCGCAATTTTTAGTGTTTTTTCAGATAGGTGTATTTTAGTTAAAAATGGTCGTATTGGAGTCATGAAAATAGATTTCTAAAGCTTGAAGTCTCTAGTTCTTAGGTTTCTAAACCAATAAAATTTGTAAGCATTAGAGTTCGCGCAATTCTGGTGAAAAGCGTGAAGAAAAAAAATTGTTAATTTAATTGGTTTTTAATTTTGCTCTAAATACCTGGAAAATTATTTTTTTACTAAACCACTATATGGACCAAGTAAGCTGTTTATTTAGCTTCAATTTGAGTCCTTAATGAATTTGATACGATTACTCCTCGCAAAGCTTTAAGACTTTGAATTGAAATGAATTTGTTTGTCTTTGATTAACGATATTTTAGAAACCAAAGGCTGTAATGTGGCTCGATATTTCTTCCATGTTTTTTTTTAATTTGGTATCTAAATGTTGTTTACGATTAAAAATACACTATCGTACACACAAAAGAGAGCGGGCATATATACCTACAAAAATGCATACCAAATTGAGTACATTATTTGAACCCATTTTACAGTTTTCCAAAAATTTCGCACAATTCCTTAATATCTGTATGTTGCAATTGCTTTCAATACCGGTCATCGATCCCACGGGCCCACGGCATAGTACACGCGTGGGCTTGCACCGGATGCAGCCCACTCTATACTCTTTACTACTGACCCGATCTTGCGTCTGGGTGCTTGTTTAATTGTGTTTATTATTATTGTTTGGTACGAAATTGTTTGCGGTTATAGTGGAGAAAGGTGTTTGTAGGTGTGAAGGTGAACTGTATTGATTTGTTTTGTATGGTTCTTATGATTGTTTAGTATACTACTAATGCTTTTTAGATCATCGTGTAAATTTGTATAGGACTACCGATATATTTTTAATAGGTACAGTAACTATTAAGAAATCATCTACAAGACTACAAGCATTGCAATACATCTTCACCTTTTTTTTACAACATAGCGGACTTTTTTTTTACAATATAGCGGACTTTTTTACGATCGTAATGATATGCAATTCCGTTAAAATGTCTATATTAATTATAATAAATTACAAATATCTATATTATTATAAGGTGAGATTTATCTATAAGACCATATTACTAACTCATACAAATCATTAATAATGAAATGACATTTTTAAATTGACTATCCTAGATGAAAACTATTAAGTTGAACTTATATCAATAATATTAAAAAGACAATTGAAATGAACAGTTATCTTTGATTGTCGCTCAACAAATGGTAATTAGGTCCGTCTGTTACTTTACCTTTAAGCTGATTATTTCGGATACTTGTGAGAAATAAGTCGATGTCGGTCATTCAACCAGGTCTATCAGATTATATTTCAGCTACCAGACGTAAGCAAAAAACCTTATTATAATTTTTTTCAATTGAATACAATAGCGTCGTATCATATTATATTGGCGGTATTGTTTTATACGATATTTGTAAATTCATAGACTAGACTAGAAATGAAAAAAAAACGAGTCTTGGTATTCTCATAGTCATTTTCAAACGTTATGAATTTAAAATACGTAAGTTGCGGCAGATGGTGCAAGTTAAATGTGACGTTCTACCAAAGTTGACACTGAGAAAAATCTTTAACGTCTCACCACTACAGCTAAATCACTCTATAAATTATAGTTATAATTTTTATTATATAGCAAAGAGGTTGTAGAGTTTAATCAAAGTATGTTAAGTAGTTGTTACGCGAAAGAGACAAAACAAACAATTATTTACGTCGTAAACCGTAACCGTAACTTAAGTTAACAAAACCGTTAAGAGAAGTAACCGTAGGAGATAAAAAGTTATACATTTTCAAGCTTTTTGTCCACCGTTGCTGTTCAATGCTGTACGCAAATGATTTAGCGTTAATTGTTATTTGCATACACGTTATATAAATATATAATATATTCCTATTTACTGGGGAGAACCCTATCGATAGGTTCTCAGAACGTCACGGCAACGTAAATGCAAATATTTTGTTATTTGCATTGTAAAGCTTCGTGCATACTAACGCTATACAATACTTAGCGCGGTACGATTTCAAATTAAACTTTTTTGATTGGGTTTCCTAGAGCTCTAGAACGAATCCTGCCGTTACCTCATTTTAATAATTAAGACCGTCAAACTTAACAATTAAATTACAAAACAAACCCAACATACGGGAGAGGCAGTGGATGCGCATGTGAAAACGATACTGCAGCCTCTCCGTAGCCGTGTTGATGACGGCCACCGCAGGGGTTTTTAGTCAGTGCAGTCTCACATTAACCGATCCCCCCAGGAGTCGGGTATCTATGAAAATTTACCCTGCGTCAAAAAAAAAACCTAAGCAACATACATAGATTTAGAACACGACGTTCTACATATTTCTTAAAGACTTTATGATTGACTTTCTTTTGATATTTTACTGTTTAAAGGGAACTTAGATTATGGTATCACTTTCTTTTTTAATTTTTAATTTAATTTAATTTAGATATCATTGCTTGAAATCAGGGCGGGTCTCTATAGTCCAATATTGCGACGTTTGACGCCATATTTCGTGTCGTGTTTAGGAAGGATAGGCTTTATTTGTGAAACTAATTACTTAACGCGTACCCCTAAGTGTTATTGGGGCATTAGCACACCTCTTTCATCATTAAATTATAAAATTAGCATGTTTAGTTTTTAGTAGGATTTTTGATAACGACAATAGTTTTTATTTTGATGTTTGATTTTTGTTAAAAAAAGTTGAGTATGTTTTTTTCATGCATTATTTTTTTATCATGTTTTTATTCTATTTAGTGAAATCAACATAAGTAATATAGATTGCAAAGCTTAATTTTTACACGTTTGTTGTGCTTTCTTGTTTTACACAATAATCGTTTTACTGAATTACCGAATTTCTTTTATATTAGGCGAAAATTCACGTAGAATCACTGAAGTTTATTTTGTATTCTCTTCTCTTTACTTCTGTTCAATTCCTTGATATATTCTTTCAGTATATTATTCTAAACTTAAAAAGTCAAAATTAGTTTTTTAAATAAAAATAATAAGCTATATACACAATAGTCTTAGGGCTCATTCAAGTATTACGTAACGCAGTTTGGGGGGAGGGGAGGGTCTTGTAAAACGTTACGGTGCGTTATGGGACCGGG
>DVVJ01001524.1:0-11176 GCA_018234505.1 Junonia neildi neildi
TAACTTTATTGATTGAAAACTGGATTAAGACTAAATTAATTATTATAATATATTATTAAGTAAATTTGTAAAATATGTAGCCCATTGTCTTCTTAAATGCGGTGTCAGCGGAATGTGTGGGAGTCGGCGCTGGAATGTGTGTATTACGCCATGGTAACTCCTCCCTCCTTAAGATGGAAGCTGGTCCTGCAGCTTTCAGGAGCGTCCTCGCGACTTGTGTCCTTGTGTTTGGATTGTTTCTTGTGTTTATTCCAAAAAAACTTCCAAAAAATTAGGGTCCCAATTACTACGTACAGGATTAACGTGGGCCAACTAGGGATTGTCATCAAGTTAACCCAGTGAAAATCATCTGCTTCTTGAATATCTTCAACTGTGTTCATAAGTTCATGGATGCTGTCTAGCGAGATGTCTTCTAGGTGTAGTTCATAATGGACCTCTTCTTGATGTATGAGATTTTGATCTGGTAGCGGAATTATTTCATTCATAGTGATGGTGTTGCTGTGTGTTCTTATCGTTCTATTCATGATATTAATTTGGCAATCTTCTGAGATAGTTACGAGAAAAATGTTTGATGTTTTTCTGTAATTTGTTTTGCGTCCACACTGAGTTCTGATTACTTCTGGTTCTGGCAAAATTCCTAACCAGGTATTTTCGTTGATCTTCTGGAGTTTTCCTTTGTTAAGATTCATGCGAGCATGAGTGCAGTTTCCTTTTTGTTTCTTTATTAAGGCGATGGTGCAATCTTCAGATTTTTCAGTTGATCTTAAGTCTAGCGAGTTGCAGAGCAAAGTGTCTTCGGAGATTCTCTTGCAGGGTTCTTCTGAGTATGCGTACTCTTCGCTTCCAAGGACAAGGAATTTGGACTTAGGTATAATAGTTAGGTTTTCTTTATTTGGGATAGAATATATATGTATATGATCATAGATATTAAAGTCAATGGACGGGATTACTAATATAAATGTTAAAGAGTGTGTTGTACTATACGCTTTCACGCTTATAGACTTTTCTATTTTATGAATGTTTTCCATACTAATTTCAGCGACTGGTTTTAAAAAAGAAAATTTCTCTAAATTTCTAATTTCTGTAACTAAATTACGAGGATTAATAATACTAGGGTGCATTATACCTAACTGCGAAAATGACATAGCATCTTCTAATATCATTAACTTATCTAATAAAAGCTGTAAACTAAAACTTATTTGTACGTAAATCTCTAAAAAGTGTAATTGGTTTGAAATAGTATTTGAATTAACTGTAATATTATGTAATAGAGATGCTAATCTGTTTTGATTCTCGTTTATTTTATTTAATTGATTAGAAAATTCATTAATTGTATTTTCAGCCAAAGATAATGTTCGCTTTTGAGATGTTTGAATATATGAAACTGAACTACGAATTTTATTAATTTCATTTTCAAAACGGATTGCATCTTCGTTATCTAAATTGCCTGTAATTAATTTAACAACTGAGCCTAAGCCATTAATGATACCACGTTTAACTCTATTTCTAGGTGCTATAAACATTAACTTTTTATCAATTAAATCTAAATTATGTTCTATTTGATCTCTATATGTCTTATGCAGACTTTCTGATGCCCTATTGTTTTCAGCTGCTTTTGTACTTGCATATAAGGACATTAGTTTAATGGAAATTAAATGTAAATGAGTTATGTTATATGTGCAAGCAAGGTTAAACGAATCAACTTGTTTAAGGATACGTCCTTGTTTAAGTAAAAGGATTCCATTATTATTATCTACGGGTTGAAATGTTACGTCTGATTTTGACTGGAACACGAGGGATCCGAAGATGAGGGTCCTGGAACAAGATGAGGTCGCCGTAGAAGTTTGAAGTGAACTCTGATTGACTTAGAGTTAGGGTGACTACCTATTATCTCTGCTATATTATTAGGATGAAGGTGAATTATCTTATACGGACCTTTAAACACCGGCTTCGTTTTGTCGTTTCTCGCTGTTTTGGCTACCTGTTTAAAAACTGTTTCACCTACCTTAAACGTTATATCTTCTGCTGTCTGGTTACGCTTCGCTATTACCTGTTCTTTGTTCTTAGACACGTGCGCTGCCACACACTCTTGTACAGCTTCAGCGTTCCTTCTATGCTTAAGAACATAATCTTGGTAAAATTGCTTAGTGTAATGAAGTTCTAAAGGGTTTCTGGATGCAGTATGTCCAAAAAGTAGCTCGTGAGGGGTATATTCTGTTGCCGAATGAATAGTGTTATTATATGCGATAATAGCAAATTTCATGATAATTTGTATAGGGTCATCCTTATTCGTCATCCTCTGTATCCTAATAATTTCTCCTATAGTTGAGTGAAATCGTTCTATGGGTGAATTTGAATTCGGGTTATAAGGGGTTGTAAAGTGAATGTTAATGTCGTGTAGGGCACACATCTCCTTTATAACTTCGTTATCAAACTTACTGTCAGAGTCGGTTGTAATTTTCAAAGGGGTTCCTAATATTGAAAAAATATCGAATAAAGCTTCAGCTATGTGTACGCTACTAGTTGCATTTAAAGGGATTGCTTGAGCATATTTTGAAAAGTTATCAATGATTGTGAGGAATGTTGCTCCTCCTGTAGAATATAAATCCATGAATAAATGTTCCATGGGCTTACTGGGGGTTTCAGTTAGAGCTAATGGGGGTCTCAGGGGATTTCTTTCATATTTAGCTTGTAAACATGTAGTACACTTATTTACAAACGCTTGAATAGTTAATAGCATATTGGGCCAATGATAATTTCTATGGATTTGCTTGTAAGTTTCCTGAATGCCACGATGGATTGTCTTTCCTTCGTGATATTTTTTAATTATTTCCTGTTGTTCTGTCTTATTTTCGACTAAAGTAACGCGTGTTGTACACCTAAAAAGCTTTGGACCTCTATCATTAAATATCGTCGTGTATACTCTAGAAAATGCTGGATATAAATCGTCATTATAAAAGTAGCAGTGGAATACACGATCGGCGATAGTGTGCTCCTTTAAAAATTGTATTATTTCTTTCTCCGTGTTATTGACTGGGATAAATACGTCTTTGATAACCGTGCGCGAATTTGTTGATCTGTTTTCAACTCTATAATGCGAACCAGGAGTTGACCTTATATGAAATTGCTTAAGTTGTCTATCTATAGCATCTTCTAATATTGGTATCCCTTGATTCTCATTGTCAGGTTGTGTGTGATTGGTCGAAATTAAATTGTCGGGGTCAAGGCTGTCAGATTCTGTTCCTATACTGGGTGGTTGTATGTCAGGTCTAAGTGTTGCGTCATCGTCATTATTAAAATTGTCATCTATTGTAGGGGGTTCTTGTACTGTAACCGTATCCGTCTCTACTTCCTGTCTTACATTTTCGAATATCCTGTTGATTATGTCATCGTCGTCATTGTCGTCTAAATTTACTGCTAGGGAATCTATACTTTTGTGGAAAATTTTCACACGGGAGAGAGCGTCTGCGTTTGTATTTTGTTGTCCTTTTTTATAAACAACTTTGTAGTCATACTCGGCCAGTTTCAGTTTCCATCTAGTCAGTTTAGAGTTTGTGTCTTTTAGTGACATTAACCAAGTCAGGGGCCTGTGATCAGTGTAGATGATAAATTTACGACCATAGAGATATGGTCTGAAATATTTAACTGCCCATACTATAGCTAATAGTTCTTTTTCTATGGTAGAGTAGCGGGTCTCAGTATCGGAAAGGGTTCTTGAAGCGTAAGCTACAGGTTTATCCGCGCCTACGGGGCCTTGAGATAATACAGCACCAAGGGCTATGTCTGATGCGTCTGTTGTCAGTATAAAAGTCTCGTCAAAATTTGGATACTGTAGAATGGGTGCATTAGTCAAAATCTGTTTGCATTTCTTAAAGGATTCTAAAAATTCTGGGGAATGTATTACTTTCCTATGTTTCTTAAGGCATAAGGTCATGGGTTTAGTCAATTTGGCAAAGTCTTTAATAAATTTTCTGTAATAACCAATGAGTCCTAAAAAGCTTTTAATGTCTTTATGGGTTTTTGGCAGTGGGAAATTCAAAACAGCTTTGATCTTGTCTTGATTCGGTACGAGTCCTCGCTCTGTCAGTTCATGTCCTAAAAATTTAACGTGTTTTTTCAAAAATTCGGATTTGTCAAGTTGTATTTTCAAATTATGGGTTTTAAATCTGTCAAAAACTTGTTTTAGTTTGTCAATGTGTTCTTGTAAGGAAGTCGATATTATTATAACGTCGTCTAAGTACGTAAAAACGTTGTCAATACCTCTGAGAATATGATCCATTAGTCTTTGAAAAGTGCTAGGTGCATTTTTCAAACCAAATGGCATCCTAAGAAATTCATAGTGTCCTCTCTCTGTAGTGAAAGCCGTTTTCTCTATATCATCAGGGTGCATTTCTACTTGATGATAACCACTAGCGAGATCTAACGTGGTAAAGTATTGAGCTCGTCCTAGTCTGTCTAGAATGTCATTTATGTTAGGAAGAGGGTATTTGTCTTCTATGAGTCGGTCATTAAGTCGTCGATAGTCTATGACTAGTCTCCACTTAACCTTTCCCGATGCGTCTGATTTTTTAGGGACGATATGAACGGGGCAAGACCATGGGGATATACTCTCACGGATGATACCTTGTTTTAATAAGTTATCTACTTGTTTTTGTATTTCTATTCTTTGTTGAGGGGGTTGTCTGTAACTTCTAACAAATATTGGGGTCTGGTCTGTCAGTCTCAGTTTGTGCTTAACAGCGTGTGTAAAAGAAAGTGGGATTTTTTCAGAATAAAAGATGTCTCTATATCGATAACAAATCTTATTAATTTCACGACGCTCTTCGTCATTCATGTGGTCTGTTCTTATTTTACGTAAATTTTCACACAATTCCTTATCTATATCTGTGTTTACTTTAATTGAATTTAATTTACATTTATCTATGTCTAAGTTATTATGAAAATTTTCTAATGGAATATTTACTGAGTTAGAAATTATTTTCTTCACAGTATTAAAATTAATTATTGATGTTTTAAATTTTCCTTTATTAACTTGGACTATTGCTGCAGGTGATTTTAAACCATTAGACCAAATAAATTCGTCATGGATGTATTGACCGTCAGTATAGTTTGTTTTTAAGGTTATAACTTTCTCACACCTGGGTTCTATAGTGATTTTTTTTGTGGGGTAATCAAAGTAAATGGGTATCTCTGCGGTAGAAGTATGTAAAAGCTTGTTTTTTATGTCTATGTTACAGTCTAAAGTCTTTAATAGATCTAAACCTATAAGTCCTTTGTATTTCGGGTCAAAGTCAAAAATTAAAAATTTATGAATAATATCGCTATTGAAAATTGGGGGAAGGGGCAAATAGACTACTTCTTCATGCCGCGTAGTAGCGTGTGCTGTTTTTACTTCAAAAGGTTCATATTCAACTAAATTTTGAAAAATTGTATTTCGAATGACTGAAGGGGATATCATAGAGCGTGATGCTCCCGTATCTATGAGAAACTTACCTTGGAATTCTTGTAGTTCTATATATGGAAGGTGGTCTTTATCGTGGTTATTAAGTTTCACTAACTCGAGCCCTCTTGGTCTGGATCCGGGGAAAAATCCTGCTGGGTATAGGTCTCCTCATTATGAGACTGGTAGTCGTGCTGGTTGGAGTCGCAATTATCAAAATATTCATACTGACCTTGCTGATAACCGTGGTCCACTCCATCATCACCGGGTTGTTCATACGATAAGGGTTCATTAGTGTAGAACAGTTCCTCAGCTGCAAACTGTGGCTTCGGTGGCTTAGATATGGATCTCATGGTCACATCCGAAACTTTTTGGGGATTAAATTGCTGTTGGGATACGTTATTTCTAAAGTTACCGGAAGAAGGTTTATAATTACCTGTTACTGGGCGGTTCTTCCATGGTAGCATGGATTGTACCCATTGCTGCCGCTGTTCCGGGGTCAAATTATTTTTTTGAGGGACAAAATTATTAACTGGTTGATTAAACCTAGGGACTGGATTATGAAATTTAAAAGGTGCAGGGGTCGGGAATTGATTAAAGCTTTTAATTGGTTCCTTAACCTTTGCTTGAGGTATATTAAAACTATTACTATTTGTCCGGTTATAAGCAAGTTTCGCCTCCTCTTGCCTAGCTATTACTATTGCTGATTCGAGTGTAAGAGGCTGCGCTATTCTTACGCCTATCGAAACTTGAAATTCTAACTGGTTGGTGTATTGTTCTATTACCATATTTTCGTAATATGATTTATTTGAATGTGTACCTACCGAAAAAAGTGTATCTAGTATATCTCTTAAACGTCTGCCAAAACTCTCCGCATCTTCGCTTTTATTACGTCGCATTCTACTTAATTCCTGCATAACCTGGATTTCATTTCTCGGTTCTCGCAGTCTCTGAACAAGAGCCGCTTTTATGGCTTCCCATGAAGTAAGGGAATCTTCATATGCTATGGCATCGATAGCGACGCCGCTTAATCTACTTTTAATTAAACATAAAATAGCGGGATGGTTTCTGGCTGTGGCTTCTAATAAATTTAAAATATTCTCTACTTCTCTAATATAATAGTTTAATAATTTTGGATTTCCATCATATTTTGGCATAAATTCAGAAATTAGCTTAAAACTAGAAGAATCGCAATTTTCAAAAGACATTTTCTTTTTTAAATTTATATACTTGAATTTCAAAGTATATAGCAAATATAATAATATTCTATATTTTATGTATTTTACTTAAAAAGATTATATATTTTGTTTTATATACTTTTTTTTCCGAAGTGAAAGTCTACAGCGATTTTAGCTTCTAGACAAAACACCTCTAAAACACTAATTCTATACGGAAGGAAATAGAGCACAGGAACTTGGAATAGCGAGAGTACTCACCAAAATATCCTCTGCATCTCCTTTCCGGGTCTTCCAGTTTCCAGTAGACTCTTCCGATGCCGCCGTTGTAGACTCGTTGAGAAGAAAGTTGCGGTTTAAACGATCAAAATCGTTCAATTGATCAAAGATTCTATTTTCTCAATTGCCGCAACTACTACCGACTGCGCCAGTTATGATATGACGACCGGAGAAAGTCTTTTTAAAAAGATTTATTTATTTATTTATTACAATTAATTATATAAAAAACATAACTTTATTGATTGAAAACTGGATTAAGACTAAATTAATTATTATAATATATTATTAAGTAAATTTGTAAAATATGTAGCCCATTGTCTTCATAAATGCGGTGTCAGCGGAATGTGTGGGAGTCGGCGCTGGAATGTGTGTATTACGCCATGGTAACTCTCGACTAACTTTTATTGTTAAGTCTTGATTCTACTACATCACTATTAATTTGGGAATAAAAACCTGCAACACTGGAAATGTCATTTTACTGACTCGAATTAAAAATCTTGGTATAATAAGGGTTGCATAAAATAAAGAAATAAATAAAACTGAAGCATTAACAATATTTACTTTTATTTAAATATTCAAGGTATTTAAGCCTTAGTCCATCATAAGAAAACCTTAGCATTTTCAATACAATACCACACATTGCTGCTCTTATCAAAACAAGAATAATGTGTTAATAATTACAAATTAACAATCATAAGCACTGAATTTAATTCACTGGTTTTGCTATTTAAATAAAATGGACATATATTTTTAAAGTATAGATATCTATCATTTGGGGACAGAAGTACAAAGACAGCATAAACATTTTTGAAACAGTTGTTCAGCCAACTTTCGACATTAAATATAATTTCGTTTAGATAGCAAATGTTCTGTTGTAAATTTCACAATCCAAAATAGATCAACATATTAATCACAATGGAAACATGACAATGATGGATATAAGAACTAAATCAGTGAAGTGTTACTTATACCGTTTTTACACTGGTGGCCAGAATTAATTGGAGCCTTTGAGTTACATATTCACTCATTTAACATAGAGCCTTGGCAACACAGATTATACACATTAATAAACTTAAAATACATATTATCAATCGAAGGACTTAAATGTAAGGATATGTCCCTTTAACATAAATATGACTTTTATAATAACTCATGTATCCTTTTTAAATCAAAATTACCAAAATTACAATATTTTGAATAATCTATAATACATTTTTGTAGATGTCATTGAATTAATTTAATTAGAAATGCAACTCGAGTAGTTTTAAATCAAGTAATTTTAATGAAGTTATTCGAGTAAAAGTATTGAGGTGATTGTCCTGTTTTAATTTGATTAAAGTTAATGAAATGACAATCATTAATTTGTTTGCAAAAGTAAAATCCATATGTATGATAATTACTTAAGATGTTTTTGTAGAGACAAGGTTAAATTTACAATTTATTTAACACGTTTATTTTGTCTAAGCTTACAAAATTTGTATTTGAAACAAATATAATTCGTTTGAAACAAACTCGAATGACATTACTAAAATATCGCATACGAAATAAAAAGCTTAAATTACTACAATGTTGCTAGCTACATGTTACTATTTATTTTTTTACAAAATTATCATGAATCCTAAAAGCATAGAATAGAAAGTAATAATATGAAATACAAAATTGGACAGAGTTAACATGTCCAATATTTTTTTAAAACGAATTCTTTCACTCGTTTACTAATGAATTACATTTTTGCATTAAGTTGTAGTTTACAATATTTATTTTCATTTTTCATATAAAACATTTTAAATAATAAAAATAAACGTTACAGATTATTAATTTTTATTGAATGTTAATACATATATTACATATACAGCCAAAAATTTTTAAGATATATGGGGTCTTTAACAGTACATATAATAAAGTAAAGAAATAAAGTTATATAAAGCCTTTAACATATGATGCTGTTGAAGCCAAAACTACACATGACATGAACATTGCATAATAATGTCTTTCATATTATATGTTTATTTTTTTGCATCATATTTTTTGAAGTATTATATTATATATTATACATATATCATCCAAATTGAAGAATAAAACAAAACATTTTTTTTTAAATTTTGAATGTCATTATCACATTTACAATTAATCATTTAATTGAACGCCCGCATTACTTTGAATATAAGAAATTAAGTAATCTTACAGAAATCTGATCTTCTTTCTATCTTCTATTACTCTATATCTATTAAATATTTTAAAGTGTCTATAACACACTTTCGATTGCGAACACTTGTTAATTTTTTAATGGAAATTCTACATCTATGTCGCCATCTTATATAAATTTACTAGAATATCAGCATATAGATACAAAATTGTTGGCGTTCGCATATAAATTTAGGCAAGAATACAGTATTGATAATAATCGTTTAGGCACAAGTGATAACGTAAATCTGAAATATATGTAGTTTTTTTTACAATTTCACTAACAGGCAACACTAATCAAGGAATGTCAATTTTAAATTTCAATTTTTTTTTAAATTTTAAAAGCAATTTTGTTTCGATATACATTCTTATTATAACGAGTAAATAACCAATACATAGGATAGTTGTTTATTAGGAATATTAAATTACTTTTTATGAACATTGTTACAACCAATCTTTTTGGGAATTCTAAATAATCACTAACATATTCGCTGTAGTGTGATATTTTTATTATAGACATCTAATAGTATTTTTCATCGCGTCCATCTTTGTTCAACTGTCAGTAGCATAGCGGCAAAACTGATCACTTCACTTGAAGAAGTTTTGAATGGAACAGCACTTTTTCAACTGTTTATTGAACTTCACAATGTATAAACCCGAATTTCATTGTTTCAAAACTCGATAGTGTAAAGTGAACTCAACATTGGATTTCCAGATGAAGTGCCGGACGGTACGGAGGTCCATGTTGGGGTCCAAAACCTGGAAGTAGTATTATTAAACGTAAATAATATTACTTTGTAATTAATACACAGACTTATCGCTCTACAAATTCGGTACTATGTCTAGTAATACTATACATAAATGTTGTTATATTCATGTTGCCATTTGCCTAGTAATAAAACATTTATTTTCATTTATCAACATTTTATTTTCATTTATCAATGTAAAATTTGACCTATAAATAAAAAAATCTAGGTGAAGATTTCTAAGAAATGAATATCATTTGCACAAGGTGGCTAAAACTTTGAAAATTTTTAATTTTACAATCAGTATTGTAAAAGTAGGAATGTCGAAAGCAACATAACTGATAATACTAAAACCTTTTTTCCAAAGATTTAGCAACCCTTCTTCGGAGAGCCATTAAAACTTAGCAATTATTTTTTCAAAATTTAAATAAATTATTGTGAGCAATATTACAATATTGCTTATTTATATGATACTTTGATTTGAAATTGAAAGAAAACTTACCATATCATATTATGGAGCTAATACGATCATTAGTTTTGTGCTGCAAAGTGTTATCTTTTGGATGGGAAATGGACAGTGGTAAAAAATCCATTCATAATAAATCACTTGTAATATAAATAATGAAACTTTTTTATTTCTAATTACTTTCTATACTTTATGCTGTGTCAATCCATTATTAAGATCTTACTTAACAAGAAATATTAAATTATATATATATTTTTTAGCTTTACATTTATAGTAATCATCTTGACAGTAAAAGTAAATAAAACTCACTCAAAAGAAACATACCTGATCGCAGCACAGCAATTCAACCCGTTCCTCTGGAGAATCGTTAGTACTGTCTTCGCTCTTGCCAGCGTTCGCTCCGTTCACATCCCCCCCACCGACGATTTTCTCTACTACGTGTTCGGCTACTTTGCGACATTGGATGAAATCGTTGGCTACGAGGCGGTCCTGGGGTATAATAAGTAGGTATATAGTTAAAATGACAATTTTTTATGTCAAATTTTAGGAAAAAATATTATAAAAAACGTTACCAATAAAAAAATCTTAGAACTAAATTGTAGTTTTTTTTATTGTTTAAATGTTCACTGAAATGGTATGGGTCCACATTCATGTGGATTTATTTAAACATATTAAAATAATATTTATGAAAATTTGTTTAGCCTTCGTTGGAGTTCAGTAATGTAGTATAAAAAAATAATAAAAATTAGTTTCTATACAAAACTTAATAGAAAGAAAGCTTTGAAGATAAGAGCTCCATCCATGTACCTACTCAAATATGCACACAAAATATAAATCTGTCAAATTGTTTAGAAATTAGGTGACCAACATCTTTACAACAAATAAT